>PVLA01011376.1:0-53733 GCA_004027455.1 Hydrochoerus hydrochaeris
GAAATGAGGCAGAGAAGGTTGACTATAATCTCTAACATAGATGGCCTTGATACACTATACTGTTAATAGTGCACCAGGATTTAAAAACCCACATTACTCACACTACTCTGCTTAGATGTATTATATTCTGTTCCAGTCATTCTACCTGTACTAGATTTGAGGGTACAAACAGTAATCCCAAAAATAACAGGATATAGTACAGTAATCATCCCTAATTTCCTATTAAGTCAGTCTAAAGCTCTGTAAAACCTACACTGTTTTACTATAACTGATTGTAATCAAATCTGGTTTGTTAGATTGCTGTTTTGTATTGATAGATTTTATTCAAAGCTGTTATGATTGATAGTATCAAGTCTGAGAGTATAGTCAACTGCACTTAAGATGACAAGATTCACTAGAATATCCACACTGGTTTGATTATTACCTGCCTTTGAAGTTTTATATTGTCTACAATGTTTTATTTTTTACTAATATTGTTATGTACTGCTATATTCAATTATACTGCTATATTTATTTATGCCTGATGATATAGGCAATTCTATTGAAGATAATAAGAAACAATACAGCAATCATTGTAGATCACCTTGTACTGTAGTTTTATATGACTTTTTGGTTTCATGTTTTTATATGAATTTGTTTTGTTTTGTCTAAGTTTTGTTTTTCCCTCTAATACACAAAGGATAGAAATACATGTAGAGATTCATGTATGCATAGCTGTTTACACTCTCACTGTTTGACGATCTACTTTGCATGCTTTAATTTTGTAACTTGAACAACTATTTCTAAGAGGACAATATGTAATTTATCAACTAGTGATTTCTTATTGTTTATCTTTTTTTCTGAAATTCTGTATTATCTCTACCCTTTACATGCTTTTTTTTTCTCTTTAAATAAAAATTTAAAAAAAAAAGATCCCTAAAACACACAAATAGAAGTAGGCAATGATCCTGAACAGAATTACCAGAGAAAAATGCCCAATACAAATGTAAATGTTCATTATGCCTGTGAAAAGTATTTACCTGGATAGAAATAAAAGTTGAGCTACTTACTTCCTTTTTGTCAAATGGATTAGCAGGTATTTTTTAAACAAATGTTTTCCAAAACAATGGAATGGTGATAGGTATGTATTAATAGATCTTCAAATCTGCAGAAGCTGAATAGATAAAGAGATCCTGACAGGGCTGATTCTAACCTAAATACTATTTTTTAAAAGCTGTGAGGATGAGGGTGACTCTGTCCTAGCCCCCCTCATGTCTAAACAAACTGAAACAGCCCTTACTTGAAATATGCACTGCCCTCCAGCACAGCACATATGAAGATTGGGCTCTTCCTTTATGCTCTGACCTGATCTTTCTGTCATGACTCAGGAATGACCTTAGGAGAGAACTAAATTGACTGGCAAACTATATTCAGAAGAAGAGTTCGAGAAGAACACATTTCAGCATTGAGACTGCAGCCTACTCCTAATCTATCTGTCCAGTATACATACACACTCACACACCATGCATTTCTTGAGTACTTTCTTCCCTTTATTTTAAAGAAAAATATAGTATACTTCTTTTAATTCTCTACTTTCTATTCAGCCAATTGCCCCTTTCTGCTAGCTAATTTTCCTCTGTATGATTCTCAAACACCCCCAATGATTTGTATCCTTGGCCTTGCTCTCTTTCAGGCTTACACCTTCTTATAAGACTCTCAGACCCTGGAGATTGCAAGATGGCCGACTGAGTGGCGGCACAATAAGACAGCTTCTCTGAGGAAAAATAAATAAATAAAAACAACTCAGATGCTGGAATCTGGCAACATGGAGAAAGCCAGACAAAAGGAGAGGAATTCTCATGACCCAGGAAGAAACTGAGGAAAAAGAAAAAGAAAAAAAAAAGAAGGAAAAGAAGCATGGACAGAGGGATGGAGCTGGGCAAGCCCCGATCACTGTACTGGCATGTCTTAGAGTCAGGTGACTCACGATCGAGCTGAGTTCACGGCCCTGCCGAGAGCAGGGAATTGGTGAGCTCCAGACCCTCAGCTGGGGGAGGCCCTGAGACGGGGAATGGAAACAGCCAGATGAGCTGTGCGAACTTTGATGAGTGACGGGAACTGGAATCCCCAAACTGGGAGGACTGGCTGGGTGACATTTTGGAGGTGGGCAGAACTGGCTTGAATTAGGGCCCTAGGCAGCGTCTGCTGATAACTCCTAGTCCAAAGCAGATTGGTGGGATCTGCTTGGGCTCGGCCACCCCCCTGGTTGAAACCCAATAGCCAGGGAGGAGGCTTTCCTGGGCCAGTGGCATCCCCAGGGAACACACAAACTTGTTGAAGCATAACCTGGTTGACTGGCATGGGGGAGGAGCCAGCTCTCAGCATGCAATTCACAGATGTGCTGCAGAGTAAAGGGTGGTACTTCCCTAGCAAGTGCACTGCAGAAAAACTGTAAGCAAAATGAAAGGCCCAGAGACCTCCACCACCCACCCATCTGAAGGGGGCCGAAAACATGACAAGACAGAGAAAGAGCAAAAGGTCCCCAACTGCGGAACCAGGGAAAGTGAGTCCAACAGAGGTAAATGCAGAGGAGGTTGAGAGCAGCAAACCTGTAACGTCAGAGACAGCCTCATCAGAAATAAAGAAATACATTCGTGACCTCATCTTCAAATTTAAATCTGAAATTCTAACTCAGGTGAAGCAAGATATAAGAACATTAATAAAAGAAGTCCTGGGTAATCCTCAAGTAGACACAAATGAAAGAATAGAGGAAACCAGAGAAAGGAGAGAAGCCTTTGATGCAGAATATAAACAAAACCTAGAATATATGAAACAGATCCAAAGAGAATATCAGGAAATTAAAAATTCTGTTGAAGCCTGGCAAAACCTTTTAGCAGAAACTAAAGACAAACTTTCAAAACTTGAAGATAGATTTGCAAAGTATGATTGTGAAAGGAAGGATCTCTTAAAAATAACAAGGAACCAGGAAGCAATGATACAAAGGCTAGAAGATGACAAGAGGATTTATAACCTAAGAATAAAATATATGAATGAAGATGCAGCAACAAATACAAATGAAATAAAAAGTCTATTCACAGAAATAATTAAGGAAAACTTCCCAAACATAGGTAACAGAAGTGAAGTTCAGATAAATGAGGCATATAGAACTCCAGCCAGCTACAACCAAAACAGATCTACACCCAGACATATAATAATTAGGATCCCAGAAATCCATCACAAGAATAGAATATTAAAAGTGGTCAGAGAAAAGAAACAGATTACTTATAAAGGAAAACTCATGAAAATCACAGCAGACTTCTCAATGCAAACCATCAAATCACGAAGAGCTTGGAGCGAAATATTCCAAGCCCTGAAAGAAAATAACCTCCAAACCAGAATGATGTACTCTGCAAAACTGTTTCTCAAAATTAATGGAGAGACAAGATATTTCCATGACAAAGAGGAACTGGGGGAGTTTGTGACTACCAATCCAACCCTGCAAAGAATACTGAAGGACATTCTAGAGAGAGAGAAGAAAACCACCAGGGTCCCAGGAATAATGGCAGAAAGGCCTCAAAGAAAGGGGCAGACAGTGGAATGAAGGAGAAAAGTAAACAAATAACAACAGAAAAATAGCATGGCAGAGACAAAACAGAGAAGATTGGTTATATCACTATTTTATCTTGACTGATTTTATTTGAATCTGGTATGCTTGAGAGTGTTGAGCCTGAGAGTAGGGGCAACTACTCTGAAGATGACAGGATTCAATAGGATACCCATTCTGGTTTGATTGTTATCTGCCTTTGAAGTCCTATAATGTCTCCAATGCTTAGATTTAATTAATAATGTAAAAGCAATGCTAAGTTTATATTATATTTGACGATATAGACAATTTTATTGAAAATAACTAGAGACATCATAGTGACTACGGTAGATCACCTAGTGTTGTGTTTTTGTATGTTCTTTTCATTTCATGTTTCTCTAGGAATTTGTATTGCTGACTTGTTTTGATTTGTTTCTCCCTCTAATACAGAAAGGCTAGGTATATGTGTAGAGACTTATACATGTGTAGAACTTCTAAGTAGTTTACAAGAATGGATTATAGTTATTGTAAAGGGGAAAAAAAGGAAAAGAGAATATTCTAAAGGATATAACTGCATGTATGTTTGAGTGTGTGGAATTAATAACCATGTTGCTAAAGTTTTAGGTGGATGGATGAGCAAAACTGACTGCAGTCTCACTGTTTGGATGTCCACTTTGGGGACTTTAGTTTTGTAACTTGAACAACTGCATCTAAGAGGAAAGTATGTAATTATCAACTAGTGATTTTTACTGGTTACTATTTTTGTTTTTGTTTTGTTTTGTTTTTGAGATTTTGTATTGTTTCTACCCTCTTTCTGTTTTAAAATTTTTTCTTTAAATAAAACAATTTTTAAAAAAAGCAAGAGGAGGAAAAAAAAGTGCTCTAAAAGAGATAACTGTATGTATACTTAAGTGTGTAGGATTGATAACCATGTTACTAAGTTTTTGTTGGATTGGTGAACAGAACTGTTTACAGCCTCACTGTTTGAATGTCCACTTTGAATGCTTTAATTTTGTAACTGAAACAACTATATCCAAGAAGACAATATGCAAGGTATCAAATAGTGATTTCTTACTGCTTATTTTTTTTTGAAATTCTGTATTGCTTCTACTCTTTTTTCTGTTTTGCTTCCCCCCTCTTTAAATAAAATTTTAAAAAAAAAAGACTCTCAGACCCTGCTACCACTGCAAAATTTCTGTCTTTATCCGGTCAGCTTCCAAATCCATATCTCCAACCCAGTGTGAATTAGCCTCAAAAGTCAATATTTCTTGCATTTACTTCAAATTTACACATATGACATGAAATGTTCCTTTCTTACCCTAGCCCTCCAATGCTTTAGTCTTTCATTCAACAAACTGTTACCAAGCACCAGACATTATTGGTCACTCATACTTTAAGTTAGACCCTTGAAAATCAACCTTCAGTCTTCTCCATCCTTTGCCTACTCAGATCAACTCTGTGCTCTAATCCAGATGGTCCTCTTAGATTCAGCCCCCTTTATTTACCTCCATTAATCCCAAGTACTCATCATTCCCCACCAGAATGCCTGTGGCAACCTCTTATGTATTTCTCTGCTGATAAAGTCAGTCCACTTTCCACACATTAGGCAGAATTATCTTCCTAAAAAGTAAATTGGGTCACATCACACATCTTCTTAAAAGTATTCATAGTCCATAGTAATGATGGGATCTGTGGACCACATATTAGAAACAGTTAGGGAGCTTGTTAAGCTGTTGTCTCCTGCATCCATCTCCTTGGAGACAAGATGTAGGGATCCCATTGTTAATAAGCTCTGCAGGTGATTCTTATACCCACTAAATGTAGAGAACTACTGCCAGGCCGTAAAGAACCCAAGCTCCTTACACAGAAATAGAAAATCCTCCACACTGTAGACCCAACTAGCCTCAGTTCCCTGCACTCTATACCATGCATCGTGCACACAAGTTACACTAAATTTCTCACACCCAGATACATCAGCTCCTCACAAGCCTCTATGCTTTTGTCTGCACATTGATCCTCTGCTCCCTCTCCACCCATCAAAGCTTTGATCTTCTTTCCTCTGTGAGTCAGTCCCTCCCAAATCTCTGCACCATCAGAATAGTCTCTTCCTTGTTTTGTTTTGTTTTTTTATAATCTTTTCTTCATGTCTTCATCACAGCCAGGCACTAGATCTACTGAATCACAATTTGCCTGTTTATGTAGTGGTCCCTTAAACAACCTGTAATAGAATGGCATTATTTGACAAAGAACCTTTATAAATGTCTAATGAATCAACTCTTTCAATTAGTCACCTAATCTAACTAGAAAGTAATTAATTTGGGCAGGTCTGCTGTATCAGGTTCTGACCTAGATCCCCAATCTCCCAAATGAGTGTACTGCAAAGGCTTAAATAAATGAGACAAGATTTAGGGCTCCAGCAGGATCAAAACCCTTCTGCTGAGTTCAAGACTTCGAGGGCTAAGACAAAGACTTCTCTGGACTGCCCATATTTATCAGGTCCAAAGAAAGAGCAGAGATACTGAGAAAAGTGAGGGAAATGAGCAGGACCTTTGGGAGTCACGTCAAAGGCTTCTCCAAGTAGTAAATTATGCCAATTTAGGAGACCTGTCTTATTTCCATGATGACATTTATGGTAGGAGTGAGATGCCTGCCGCTGTGGTCTCTATCTACTCTACCTACTTAAATGGTGTTTGAGCCAGGCATTCGCAGCTGTGGCCTCATCTTGCCCTTTGAGGTATCTCTGGCATCACAGGCCACCACAGGGCTCAGCCAGGACCAGTGATTCATAGAGGTTCACTTACTTTGAATCAGCTCCTGTTGCCAGGCAAGGGGCCAAGGCCCAGGACAGACTCACAGATAAACACAGAAAGCCAATTGGTTAACTTTAAACCCTGCTCAGAGCTGCTTCGTAGTGGTCTGCAACACTGCTGGATTTAGTATTCTTTAAAATCTTAATTTCTACAAGAACCAAACTAAAGCTCTTTCATAACCAGGAAAAAAAACACTTGCTATGGAAGCCAGGCCTGACTCTAGAGCCTACAGTTAACCTCATAATGAGCTATATCAGCAAGAAATGACTGCATTAGCTGTTCTCACTCTTGATACAATACTGTGTTGCCACTGCGATGGCTACTTTTGTGTGTCAACATGACTGAGCTGCAGTGTGCCCAGACATTTTGCAAAACATTATTTTGGGTCTGTGAGGTTGTTTCTGTTTGAGGTTAATGTTTGAATCAGTAGACTGAGTAAAACAGATCCTCTTTTCCATTACAATGTGAATAGGCTTCATCCGACTAATGCAAGACATGAATAAAATGGAACAAAAATCTAAACATGAGGCTGCTTAACCTAGGACATTGACCTTTTTTGACCTTCAGACTTTTATAAAGCATTGCTCTTTCTGGATCTCAACCCTGCTGCTTTTGAGACTAGAACTTACACCACCAACACTTCTAACTCTCAGGCCTTCAGTGAAGTCTTCATTGATCCTCTTGGTTCTCTAGCTCACCAACTACTGATGTCCACAATGAAATAAGCCAATAATCTTCTCCCACCTTTGTGTGCATGTGTGTGTATATGTGTTTGCATGCGTGCGTGTGTGTATGTGTTCTGTTTCTCTAGAAGCATCCATTTGAAAAATGTTTCCATCAGTCCCATTGAAACCTTGTCTATTATATTTTTCAAATCCACTTTATTTCAAGAAGAAAAACTAAAGCTAAATTTCAAAACACATCAATCAGAGGGAAACAATAGTACAGACATGGCTCATTGTCATCCCCAAATCATTCACCCAGAGCACAACACATGTGCATTCAATTGTCCAAACAATACCAGCACAAACCTTTCTTACCAGAGAACTTAGAGAAATCAGTAATTGTCTATTACATTAAAAGGCCAGACAGAGTACTTGGAGGTGAGACAGGTCAATGAAGTGGTGAAGAAGCACTTGAAGTTCACAGGCTACCCCATCATCCTCTGCGTGGAGAAGAAAAGAGAGAAGAAAATCATTGATGAGGCAGAGAAAGAAAAAGGAACAAAAAAAAAAACTGATGAGAATTCCAAAATTGAAGATGTGATCTCAGGTAAGGAGGACAACACAGGATAAGAAAAAGAAAGCCAGGAAGATTAAGGAGAAACACTTGGCCAAAAGGAACTGAGCAAGACCAAGCTCATTTGGACCAGAAACCCTGATAACATCACTCAGGAGGGTGATGGAGGATTCTACGAGAAGCTCATCAGCGACTGGCAGCCAAGCGTTCTCTGTGGAAGGTCAGCTGGAATTCAGGCCATTGCTATTCATCTCTCACAGGCTCCCTTCAACTTCTTTGAGAGCAAGGAGAAGGACAGGATCAAACTTTTGTCCATCACATGTTCACCAAGGATGGCTGTGATGAGTCTATCCCCAAGTACCTAAACTTTATCCATGGTGTGGTCAGTTTGGAGGACCTGCTCCTGAACATCTCCCAAGAAATGCTCCACCACCACAAGACCTTGAAAGTCATTCCCAAAAGCTAAGAAATGTCTTGAGCTCGTCTCTGAGTTGACATAAGACAAAGAGGACACAAGAAATTCTATGAGGCATTCTCAAAAAATCTAAAGGTTGGAATCCCTAAGGAGTCTACCAACAGGTGATACCTTTCAGAACCACTGTAATAACACACCTCTCACTCTGAAGACAAAGGAAGACTTGGAGCTGCCCATGGACTAGGCAGACAATAAGATGGAAGAGAGCAAGGTGAAGTTTGAGAATCTCTGCAAACTCATGAAACAAATCTTGGATGAGACAGCCGAGAAGGTTACAATCTCCAATAGACTTGTTCTTCACCTTGCTGCATTGTGACTAGCATCTATGGCTGGATGGACAGCATGGAGTAGACCATGAGTTACCAGGCTCTCTGCAACAACTCTACATGGCTTACACAATGGCCAAGAAACACCTAGAGAACAGCCCATGTGGAGGTGCTGCAGCAGAAAGCCAAGGCCAAAAACAATGATAAAACTGTCATAGACCCGGGGGTGCTGGCATTTGAGACTGCCGTGCTGTCTTCTGGCTTCTCCTTGGAGGACCCTCAGGCCCATTCCAACCGCATCTGCCATGTGATCGAGCCAGGCCTGGGCACCGATGCAGACGAAGGGACTGCAGAGGAGCCCAGTGCTGCTGTCCCTGACAAAATCCCTTTCCCTTTAGGGGGCTATGGGTGCATTTCATCCAGAAGTAGATTAGAAGCTTTTGTTCCTAGGAAACCTGTGCCATCTGCTTAACGTCCCCTTGACTCCCCTGAAGCCTGAGTGGCCCCGTCCCACCTCCATCCCTCTGCTGATGTCTAGTGGTTTTCTCCTCTCTTGTCCTGTGTCTATGACAGAAAGCAAGGACCTCAAGCCCCATCCCCTTCGTAATTTGGTGGCAAGATTGGATGTTGTATATGTGATGTTATTTTTTGTTTATCTTGTTCTGAAACTAAAGTTTATGAAATTAAAAATATTGAGCCAAATAATTACAGAATCAGAATGGTTTATATAATATAGCTGATTCATATCTAGATATCTCCCAAGAGCTTCATATACTCATAGGCAAGGGGTTTAGAAGGTGGCGGGGTTATGGGGATTTACAATTGACTAGCTGGTAGGAGGTAGTTGGAAGAGGCAGGTCACTGGATGTGTGACCCAGAAGGGCATATCTCCCTTCTGGGCTCCTCTCTTCACTCTGGTTTCTGTCTGCCATGCCCCTCTGCCACGGCATCCTGATTTGCAGCCAGCTTCTCCCTGGGGGGGTGACAGGTACTTTGTCCCAGAGATGAAAAAACTGACTATGATAAAATATGCTAGGGTTTTGTTACCATCGTTTTTAAATGTTCCCAGAGCACCTTCCTCCATGTTGGAAACAATTACCTATTTTGACAAGGGAAATTGGCATAGGTAGGGACAGCTTCAACGAGTAAGAGCACTTGACACAAGTGTCAAAGGACATTTGCCCTAATAATAGAACAGACCTAGCCTCAATGACATTTTAATGCACTTAACAAATGCTCACACTCATTGTGAGCATTCGTTAAGTGACACATTATTTATCCTACCAACATGAGAGGCAACACTGAAATAAAGCTGAGCAGTTACTCGTGAATCTAATTAGCTTAGGTTGGCTCAATGGAATAGACCCATCCCTGGGTATCTGCAGAGTATTGGTCTCAGAACCTTCCCTCTGCTCCCAGGATGCCAAGAACTAAGAGTATTTAAATCTTATATAAAATGCTAAAATATTTGCATACAATCCTTGCACATCTTCTTATATACTTTAAATCATCTCTGGTTACTTAATACCTAATATAATGTGAAAGCTATATAAGTAGTTTTACTGTATTATTAAGAAATAATGACAAGAAAAAAGTCTGTATACATTCGATACAGAAAAATTTATGTATTTTTCCATCCATGGTTAGTTGAGTTTCTTTTTGCAGTTGTAGAACTGAGGGTGTCTTGGTTACTTTTACTTTTATCTCATTGCTGGGACAAAATACCTGACACCCAAAATGAAGGGAGGAAAAGTTTTTTTAGCTTACAGTTTTTGGAGGTTTCAGGCCATAATCAGCTGGCTCCAAGGCAGTGTGGCACAGTATAGGAGCAACACTTCAAGGCTGCAGCCAGCGCAAAAGGAGGAAACGAGCCCCTTCCCCTGGCTTATACTGTACACAGGCCACCCCTCCCTTCAGGGCAGGCACAGCACCCACAAACCTCCTTGCCCTCTTTTGCACAGGATGAGGATATCTACAA
This sequence comes from Hydrochoerus hydrochaeris, assembly GCA_004027455.1. NCBI lineage: Eukaryota > Metazoa > Chordata > Mammalia > Rodentia > Hydrochaeridae > Hydrochoerus > Hydrochoerus hydrochaeris. Next base: position 10,331 of record PVLA01011376.1, read on the forward strand.
ACCCTGGCTCCCTGCTGAGTCTCTCAGTTAAACTTCTCAGGTTGACACAATGTCTCAACCATAACAGGAACACAAAGGGCCAACTGTAAATTCACAATAACTCTTAGAAGATAGGTTCCTAGTGGCTTCCATTCCCCCTCCTCTCTACCAGTAAAAGCACAGCTATTTCCTAACAAAAACGTCTCCATCATCAAAGTGTACATTCACTGCATACTTAGGACGTTCCAAATACTGTATTCTATAGGATCATCTCATCTAACCTTCCAAGAGCCCTGCAGGGAAGGTACCATCATTACCCCATTTCATAGATTTTAAATCATCACTGCATTTGGACCCAGAAGGGCTATGGGAACTTCCATTCCCACCTCTAAACAGCCTCTATATAGTGAAGAGAAACAAGGCAAACTTACAAAATAAAACTGAAATTAATAAAACTCCCAGACAGGCATGGGAGTACATGCTTGTAATCCCAGCACTTGGGAAGCTGAGGCAGGAGAATCACTGTGAGTTCAGGGCAAGCCTGGACTACTTAATGAGTTCAAGGCTAACCTGAACTATATAGCAAGACCCTGTCTTAAAAAAATATTAAAAGCACTGTTCTCACAGGATGTGACAGGTATAACATTGTACAACAAGCACAAAGGAGGGACATAATTCCATACCATCACCTCTGAGGAGCAAGTAATGGCTATAACTCATCAGGGAAATGGGTTTACACACTAGAAACAGAAGAGATGAGCTCTTTTCAAGTTTTGAGCATAATAACTCTGAATATAAGAGACTTTATTTGCTAAATTAAACTATCACCTTGGTTAAAATTATAGTAATTACTGTCACTTTAATGTAGTTTATAATTTTTAAGGTTTCTCCTAAAAAACAAATATTTTAGCTTAAAAAGCACCTACCAAATTATTTCTTGGGAGGTGAAATATTTGGAAAAAAATACTTCTGATTTACCTCAATGTAGAGATACTTTTAAAATAAAACCTCTAAACCCTAAGTCTCAGTTCCCTGCACAAGACCACACACACAGCTTATTCATTACACACGTCCCGGATGCCCACACATACTTCACCCTAAATGTACTTACACAACTCCCACACACCACGTAACACACCATATGTTACATGAAGCACACACATTCATTACACAAAAACACAGTGAAACTGCTCATACGTACATATTGTACACATAAACATATCGCATATATGCCCAATTCACAGCCATTACAGATAAACACATTCACCACACATAAACAGCCATAACATGAAAACTACACTCAACACACACTCAGCATATGTCCACAGCATGCACAGATACACACACACATGCACCACTAAGCCTCTGAACAGCAAGACAGTATGTGCCCCCGCTCTTTTCTGATTGCCTTTCTACACCCATTTATCATGTAATTAATTGCACCTTTCATTTTCAATTTGAAAAGCACAGCTCTGCAGGGACACTCATTTTTAACTTGAAAATGCCTGTATTAACTGACAATTTTAGTTAATTTTTATAATCAAAAATGCAATTTACATTAGCCAAAAAAGGAGAGTATGAGCTTCAAAACTCAAAGCTCTTAAACTTCCTAAATCACTGTCATCTTAAAAATCTTGAATCTGAGGACAACCCACTCGGGACCCCCTTCTGTCTCTATTCAGGCAGAAGCTTTCTCTCAATAAATATATTCTACTCTTCAAAAAAAATCTTGAATCTGCCAATAATGGAAAGAAATATATTTCACAATCTGTAATTTTCATGATGAATTTCTTACTGTGACTCATACTATAGATGCCTTGTGCAAATGTAAAAGAACACAACAGATAGAGATGTGAGAGGAATTTCAGTGACAGGAAAGGTTGACTTAGCCCTCTCTAGGTTTCACTGACTTGGGGCTGCTTGGCAAAAAAATAAATAAATGAATAAAAAGTATTCTCACAGAGTTGGAAAGAACTCCTGGCATAGGACAACAGTGTAAAAAAAAGATGGAGGATTTTAAAACTTGTCCTCGTCAAAATCCATATAATGCTCACTGACAAACACCCTGAGACCTACCAGTGAAAGGAAAAACTGTATTAGGAAAACTTTTTATTTTCAAAATTTTGTTCTCTTTGAAGCTATTTAGCTCTGAAACTGTTTCATGGCTCTGTTTCTTTCTTGACCCCTGTAAGCATGATAGCATAAACAAACATGATTGCACTAAGCTTTGTGGTAACCAGTCTGGTCTTGCAAATCATGGGCATTAATCTAGCCCTGTAACTGATGCTCTCACCCTGCTAGCTAAGCAGAACTGTCACGCTGTCTTGCCCTGCTTTTGTAACCCCTGCTTATGCCTCATATAAAAATACTGGCTCACAGACACTCACTGCCTGGCCTTTGTAGGAAGTTATTCCAGCCAAGACCACCAGTGTAAAATGAAGCTGTTCACTGCCTTCTTCTGACTTCCTTGAGTATTGTTCCTTTCCCAGAGTCCATTTTGCCACAACACCAGCTGATAGTCTTTTTTTTCCTAAATAAAAACTTTTATGGCTGAATGCAATGTATTATCCTGGATTGGATCCTGGAGCACAGAAAAGACCATGGAGGAAAACATAAAATCTAAGTTCTGTATATTAGTTGGCAATATTGTATCAATGCTAGTGTTCTAGGTTTGACATTTGCAGGTAATGTAAGATACTAACACTGGGTAAGACTGGATCAGCATTGTATGGAAGCTCACCATACTACCTTTACAACTCTTTTGCGAACACAAAATTATTTTAGAATAAATATTTTTAGTACTTATGGTACAGAATACCATCCCTCTCTATCTAGACTTTCTGATCTAAAAAGAATGACATACAAAAACATTTCTTTTTTATTTTATTTTAAAGAGGATAAAATTAAATACAGCAAAACAGAACAAAACAAACATAAGAAAGCAATGTAAGAGACATAGAATTCAAAGCAAGACAACCAGCAATCTTCACTATCTATCATATTGTCTCTTGTTTTCTTTCAAATAGTTGTCCATATCTTCACATACAGTGAATTCATACAAAACAACATAGTATAAAACTGATTGAAACAGAATTATGAAGGCATTTTAGGTCTTCAAGACCAGACAATAAGGAAGTCAACAATGGTCATCATAATGTCTCTCATTCTCTTCAGGATAGCTGTCCATACCTTCACGTATGTTGAAATTAATCAAATCAAAACAGACTAAAATCACTCTGACCAAAGAATAATAGTATGGCTGGATTTCACATCATGACACTGGAATCAGCACTGGGTACTATAGTGTCTCTTTTTCTTCAAAGTAATTGTTCATCATGTATTATATAATCAGTTCTCATAAACTGTTTAGAAGTTCTATGCATACATGAGTCTCTATGTGTATATCTATCCTTCCTGTATTAGAGGCAAAAACAAAACAAAGCAAGGCAAAACAAAGCAAATTCCTAGAAAAACATGAAACTAACTCATATAAAACCACTATACAAGGTCATCTACAATGGTTATTATGATGTCTCTTGTTATCTTCAATAGAATTGTCTATATCATCAGGCATAGTATAATTGAACATAGCAGTACATAACAATACTAATAAAAACAAAACATTGGAGACATTATAAGACTTCAAAAGCAGGTAAAGATCAAACCAGAGTGGGTATCCTAGTGAATCTTGTCATCTTCAGTGTAGTTGCCTATACTTTATACCATCAATCATAACAGATTCAAATAAAATCAGTCAATACAAAACAGCAATCTAACAAACCAGATTCAAATAAGATCAGTCATAATAAGACAGTGTAAATTATACAGGGCTTCAGATTAAGTTAATAAGAAATTAAGGATGATTACCATAATATATCCTGCTATTTTGGGGATAGCTGTCTGTGCCCTCAAATCTAGTACAAGTAGACAAACTGGAACAGAATATAATCCATCTAAGAACAGTGAGAATAATATAGATTTTAAATCCTGATACACTATTAATAAGATCTTCTGCCTTCCTTTTTTAGACAATTCCTCCCCTTTCACTCCCACAGGGTACACTGTACATTTTGGATCCCAACAACTCCCTCAGATTTTAGATTGGGGGGGAAACCTGCTATTTACCTAAGTGGTTCCAAACCTTCTCACTCCTGGGCTTGATCTCAAGTTGTATTCCTTTACCTACAAAAGCCTCAAGGTTTTCCTTCATTATAATGAGTAGTTCTCTACTGCACAAAAGTATCATATCTTTCAAACCTATCTGCAGGTGCTAGAAGAGTTGCCCCTATTTCTCTCTGGTTCTGTCATATAGAGCATTGTTTTCTCATATTTGACTTTCAGTCGATAAACCCTCTTTCAGGTTAACTATATTTTCTATACAGAGCATCTCGATGGACCCTATCTCCTGATCTACTCTACCTGTGTTTCTTTTTGTTAGTGTATCAAGGCCATCTGTGTTAGAGATTATAGCCAACCTTCTTTGCCTCATTTCTGCTATGCTACTTTTCTACCATTGGTTGTCTACTTTTCTCCTTCATTCCACTGTCTGCTCCATTCATTGAGGCCTCTGCCTCTGTTACTGGAATCCTGGTGGTTTTTTTCTCTCTCTCTAGAATATAGTATTTTTTGTAGGGTTGGATTGTTGGTCACAAACTCCTCCAGTTCCTCTTTGTCATGAAAACATCTTGTTTTTCCATTAATTTTGAGAGACAGTTTTGCAGGGTGCATCAATCCAGGTTGGAGGTTATTTTCTTTCAGGGCTTAGAATACTTCGCTCCAAGCTCTTCTTGATTTGATGGTTTGTATTGAGAAGTCTGTCATGATTTTGATGGGTTTTTCTTTATAGGTGATCTGTTTCTTTACTCTGACAGCTTTTAACACTCTGTTCTTGTGATAAAGTTCTGGGCTCTTGATTATTATATGTCTGGGTATAGCTCTGTTTTGGTTGTAGGTGGCTGGAGTTCTGTATGCATAATATATCTGAATATCATTTCCTTTTCCTATGTTTGGGAAACTTTCCTTAATTATTTCTGGAATAGCCTTTTTGTATTTCCCTTGTGTTTACCTCTCCTTCTTCACTCACATTTTTTATTTTTAAGTTATAGACCCTCTTGTCATTTTCTAGCCTTTGTATTGTTACTGCCTGTTTCCTTGTTATTTTTAAGTGATCTTTCCTTTCACAATCACACATTGCAAACCTATCTTCAGTTTTTGTTAATCTATCTCCAGTTTCTTTCAGGCAATTTTCCAGCTTTCAATGGAGTTTTTAATTTGCAGGTAGTCTCTTTGAATCTGTTTCATGTATTCTAGGCTTTTTTTAATATTCTTTATCAAATGTTTCTCTCCCTTTTTGTGTGTTCCTCCATTCTTTCATCTGTGTCTCCTTGAGAAGTGCATAGCATTTCTTTTATTAATCTTATATCTTGCTTTACTTGTATTAATATTTCAGTTTTGAGCTCATCTATAATGTCACAAAGGTATCTCTTTATGTCAGCTGATGCCATGTCCAATATTGCATATTTGCTGCCCTCAATCTCTTCTGTATTTACCTCTCCTGGACCAGTATTCCCAGGGTTGGGGGCAAGGGGCTCTTTCTTATTTCTTTCTCTTGTCATACAGGTGTATGGTGGAGGTCCCAGCCCCTTCCCTTGTTGGTTATGGTTCTTCTGAAGCACACTGGCTAAGGATTTCTGCCCTCTCCAGTTTGCTGTTGATCATTGAGGTGCAAGCAAGGGTGGAGTAGGTTGGCCTCTCCCCTCTGAGCCAGTGAACCTTTGGGGGTCTTCACCACCTTAGTGTGTGCCACATGCACAGAACTGGTTTGGGACAACTTCTGGGACAATTTCATCCCTGGCTATTGGGTCCTGGCCAGGAGTGTGACCCAGCCCAAGCAGGTCCCACCAATCTGCTCTGGGCAGGGAGCAATCAACTTAAGTCACTGTCATTCCTTGTTCAGGCCCGTCCTGCCTGATTCCAATATGTCATCCAGCCAGTTGCCCCTTTCCTGTGGGAAAGTTAAATTCCGAGCACTCACTGTGGGTTAGTGCAGGTCTCCATACTGGCTCTGTTCTCTGTTGGGCTCACCAACCCCTGACTTCAGTGCAACTGGGGCTCCAGCAGCCAGAGCGCCATGACTGTGAGTGTGCCGTGGCCATGAATCTGAGCTGCTCTGATGGTAGTGCCGCGACCACGAGTTTGACCGGCTCCTTTCCCTTTAGTTTCTTCCTGGGTCAAGAGGATCCATCTCCCTCTGTCTGGTTTCTCCAGGATGTTTTATTCCAGCATCTGAGCTGTTTCTCTTAGGGGAGGCTCCGTATTTTGTTGCTTACTGATCTGCCATCTTTGGCTCCTGTTTCACAAAAAAACACTTTTGATGGAATCTCTAGGCTATTTGGGCATAGTATGAGTATAGCCTTTTATCACATGGTTTTTTTTTTTTTTTTTTTTGTACTAGGATCAAACTGGCAACCTTGCACTTGCCAGGAAGGCTCTTATGCTGCTGAGCTAAATCCTAGCCTTTTACAAATACTTTTAAATGTCTGTTATAAAGCTATTTCAGGGGTGGGGGATATGGGTAAGTGGCACAAGAGCCCGTCTAGCAAGTGCTAGGTCGCGCGCTTAATCTCTGATACCAAAAAAAAAGCTATTTCAATTTTTTTCAATTGTTGTTATTCTCTGACACATGCAAACTTTGTTGCCCCTTAACATATACATAAATTTCACACAGTAGTAAATACTAACATGTGCTAGGCACTTGACCAAAGTCGTAGCGATCATTTAAATAAAGTTCATGAAAGATTTATAAGAATCAGTGTACTCAAATTACATAATTTCTTCTGAATTTGACACTAGACAAAATTTTTAAAAAGTCTTTTGTCTTAGTTACTTTTCTCTCATTGCTGAGACAAAATACCTGACATTCAAAATTAAGGAAGGAATGGTTTATTTAGCTCAAAGTTAGTAAAGGTTTCAGTCCACAGTTAGCTGGCTCCAAAGCTGGGTGGTACAGTACAGAGCCAACAGTTCATGGCAGTAGAAGACAAAAACAACAAAAGCCAAAAAACAGGTGGGTGGGAGCACAGAGCAAGCCTCGCTTCCTCCCGTGTATTTTAAGTAGACTACCCTGCGGCCAGGTGGGTGTAGCACTCACACCACCTCCATGCCTTCTCCTGGAAAGGGATGGGGATGCCTTGCTGTACCCCAAAAGGCTGCACCCCAAAATAAAATGAAAATTGTAAAAAAGGCAAAAAGAGTAAAAAGGCCAAGACATCTTGGAGGGAAAAGAAGAGAGCACTTTTTATTTAGGCTGGTATCCAGCGACACAGAGTGCAGGTGGAATTTACACTGCTGTGCAACTAGGCTAAGATTTGGGGTGGTTTATAAAGGGAAAAACCACAAAGGTGTGGGGGAGCAAAGGGCAAGTTGTCCCGAGAGACAGGCTTATTTTAGGGGAAAAATTAGCTCATCAGCACACCTGTGCATTCCTGAGGAAACAGGACATCTTGCTGTTTGCCTAGGGTCAGAGTACAGAGGTTTGTGGCTAGTCTATTCCAGGAATACATTATGCTGGCAGCAGGCATTACAGGAAGAACACAATTACTGGAGTCACAAGAAGTACAAAATGCGATTTGGGACAATGGTTGCAGTTTAGGACAAAGGGTGTGGCACATACAGAACAGGATGGCAGCGCTTAAGTTAGGTTACAACGTGCCTGGCCCCCTGCTGAGCTGCTTAAACTTCCAAACTTCTTGAGCTGACACAGTGTATCTATCAACAATTACATCTTTTAAGCAAGGATTTTTTTAAATATATTTTTTCACTGTAGACAAAAATTAAAAGCAACCCAAGTGTCTGTGGAAAGAAAAACGGATAAGCAAAATGTGATACAGGCATACAATGGGCTTTTAGTCAAGCTTTAAGTGTGAAGGAAATTCTGACACATGATGCAATATGAGTAAACCTTAAGACACTATTCTAAGTAAAATAAGCCAGCCATGAAGAGACAAATAACAAATACAGTATGATTCCACTTGTATGAGGTACCTAGAATAGTCAATTTTATAGCAACAGAACATAGAATTACAGTCACCAAGGGAGAAGAAAGAAATTGGGGGTTGTTGTTTAATGGATGTATAAGCTCAGTTTTGCAAGAAGAAAAGAGCTCTGGAAATTATTGCCCAACTGGTGGTGAGTGAGAACCATTACCTCAAAAATGAGACAGAGATCACAGCATAGGTTTCTGAATGCCTAAGGAAGTATAAAACTGGGGCAAATTTCTGTGGTGCATGGAACTAAGGATAAGTACCATCAACAAGCCAGAAGGCTCTTCTGGGTACAGTGAGTGGTAACAAGAATAAAGAAAGAGAGCAAGAGCCAACATCCAACACATTTCCCAGACAAAATCAGCTTGTCTGGATGAGGAGTAAGTAGAAGAGAACCTGAATTCCCTAATGCTCTAGAGCGACACCTGGTAAGTGGACCAGAAAGGTTGGATGGTCAGGGCCCAAGAGCATAAACTTCAACTCAAGGATGCATAGTGAAAGAAAAAGGTACAAACATGGGCCACTGATAGCAAAGCCCAGAAGAGGCTTTTCCAGAACAGGGGCATTTCCAGAGAAAAGTGGGGCTCTTCCCTGATAGACTGGACAAGAGCATAAGAAAGAAGCCTGACTACAGCAAATTTGGCTCCTGGCAGAGTCACTTCCCCAGAGACAATCATGCCGAAGTCCTGCCAGGCTTGCCTGAAGCTTAACGACCTTAATACTCCCCTCGGGCTATCCCATTGCTGAGCAGGGCAAACAGCTGCTGGCTCAGGAGAAAACCTCAAGCATCCAAGTGGAAAGTGAGAATACCCAAGAAAAAAACGCGCTTACCTATTTTGAGGATAAGCTCCAGTGTTTGACAGAAACTTAGGATCAAGTTTGAGTAAAATGATACATAGTAATCATGCAAAGGAGCCTAGTTTTTTAAATCTAATACTTGTAAAAGAATATAGAACTCCAAAGACAATAAAGTAATATAACATTTCATACTACAAATTTTTTCATTGCTGTTTCAAGCAGCAGCAAGCTCTGACTTCCTTCCTTGTGCAGGTTTGAAGCAGAACAGAGTAGATGTTGCTGTAATTACACACTTCGTTTCCTAATTGTTGCTCCAAAGCCCAAGACAGTTGGGAGATTTGCCAAATCTAGGAGATTTGGAAGTGTGAGTGTATTCCATAACACCAAGAAAAGATTTACAAAAGCTTACCAGGGGTATCAAGAACTCAATGATTCTGCACATGGCTGAGACCAAAGCTGAACCTAATGGCACCAAAGAAATCACTGAAGGGTTGCTGGCTGCTCCAAAGAGCTGTATGTTCCATGCCTGGCACAGAGACATCAGAACGCAAAACCTAAAGGCACTATGTGAAACAGCTCAGTGATAATCAGTGCAGACAGAGAACCAAGGCCTAGAGATCCACCTCAAAGCTCTGTAACATCCTCACACACACCTTTTCCTTACCAATCTGGAGTGGAAAAGGCTATTAAACATTAAGCAAATTTCCAATAAATCCAATGAAGTGGGGTCTAGAGTCTAAATTAAGGCAATAAACTAAGAGTTTTAAGTGTGCTGCTTCTTGCTTATGCAATAAGTATCCATACCTGTTTTTTGTTCTCATTAAGTTCCTGGGGGGAAAATATCAAGTATACAAAGAATTCCAAGAATGGAAGGAAAATGGTGGCATGCTGACTGGTAGCAAAATTCAGCTTCTCTGAGATCTGGAATTCAGACACTAGAAAATAAGTTAGTGAAGAAAGAGAAGTAGATTGCCAGGAATCAGGAAGGAACTGAGAAGAAAAACTAGAAGCTACTGAGGAAGTTGAAAAGACAGTTGAAATGCAGAGAAAAGAAGGAAACCATCTGAATTCTCTCCACAGCTCCTGGCTCACAGGGAGGTGAACCTGGTTCCCCAGAAGCAAGGCGTCCAGGGCTGAGAAACCGAGAGAAACAGTGGTCGAGCACATAGCCACTGAAAGCCGCAAAAAAAAAAAAAAAAAAACAATAGTGCAAGTTTACTCTGAAGGAATTCCTTGTGGCAGGCAACAGTCAGACAAGGGTTCAAGCACAGGCACCCATCTACAAGAGTGCTTATTAGGCACCATTTCGGGGAGGGGTTGATTACTTAAGAAATTCAAAACAACTGGAAAACAGCCTCACTTCAGAACAGCCTCACTTTAGAACTCCCACGTTACCTCCCACGTGACTGGGGAGAGACCACCCTGGGAGATAGTGGCAGAAAGCAGGTTAGGGGATTCCCTCAGAAGTTTAAATTCAGGTCAGGAAGGAACACAGACCCTGGCCCTGCCCCACGTGGTGAGAGGTCATGCCTGGTTTGGAGTTATACTCAAAAGTGGCAGGCCTGAAAGTGCCTTCCAGCATTAAGTACTTGAGTGCTTGCCCTGCTGCACACAGCCTGCACAGACTTGAGGTCTAGTTGTCTTCTCTACCAGTGAGAGCAAATATACATCTTGGTGTGGACATTTGTACATCTTGGGGTAAACAGAGGGGTCTCTGGAATAGAAGGCCCACCTCACAAACCCACAGATGATAAGGCTAGGCAGAGAAAACCAAGACTTGCTAGACTCAAGTTTTACTGGAAGGACAGCACTCATTCAAAAGTACAAAGATAGATCTATATGAAATGACAGAACAGTAAAGAGCAAAGTAAACAGCCTCTCTGAGAAAAACAGTCCAGATGCTGGAATATAACATCATGGGGAAGACAAGAAGGAAGGAAGTGGGTCCCCTGCGACCCAGGAAGAACCTAAAGTGAGAACTGAGGCCCACAGAGAGAAAAAAAGAAAAACTTGAACAGAAGAAGGCAGTAGCTGGTGGTGCTTTCACCCGAGCTGGACCCACTGTGCGAAAAGAGCTGTGGAAACCTGGGACACACAGTCACAGCGAAGGTGGTGGCTGGCAAGCCAAAGGCCTCTGCAGAGACATGCTGGCAGAGGGAAGCAGCGGATTGGAGAATGCACTGGCTGGTGGTGAGTGCAGAGGACTCAGTCCTCCCACAGGAGAGGGCGATCTGCTGGGGGCCATTCTGGAGTCAGGCAAGAGAAGCCCAGAACCAGAACTGCAACCAGCTTCCTTCAGCCACTCCTAGCTTGGAGCAGACTGGTGGAAACTGCTTGGACTGAGCCCGCCCCTCTGCGCATTCCAACAGCCATCACGGAGATTTCCCTAAAGCTATCCCCAACCAGCTCCGCCCCTGCGTGTACTCTATGTGGTGGGGGCTCCCTGCTGTTAACCAGCTCGGGAGGGAGGCGGCCGCCTGCCCCAGCCCCTGCTTGCACCCCACCAGCTACTGGTTGAGCCAAAGCAGCCTGGGAAAAGCAGCAAACAGCCCCACACCAGTGCACCCGTAGTCACCACCAGATATTCCTAGCCAGCGCAGGCTAGAAAAAGCAAATAGTCTCACTTCAGAGAAATTGTAGCCAACACAGAAAGTGCCATGGATCCCCCTACCCACTTGTCTGGAAGAAACCAGGAACATGACAAGAAGCGAAAGGCAGTCTCTGGCCTCCAACCCAAACAGTTCTGGTCCAGGAGATGTAAACATGGAAGAGATCGGGAGTTGCACACCTGAAGTTTCTGAAGTAACAGAAACTGAAGTAAAGAATCAACTTCATAAGGCTATAAAAGAAATTAGAACAGAAATACTATCTCAGGTAAAAGAAGAAATGAGAAACATAATAAAAGAATTGCTATGCAACTCTACAAAGGACACAGATGAAAGAATAGAGGCTCATAGGAAAATGAGGGAAACCTTGGATGAAGAATATAAAAAAACTTAGAATGCATGAAACAGATTCAAACAGATTACCAGGAAATTAAAAACTCCACTGAAAGCTGGAAAAACAGCTTGAAAGAAACTAAAGATAGACTATCAAACCTTAAAGACAGGTTTGCAACTTGTGATCATGAAAGCAAAGATCTCTTAAAAATAACAAGGAACCAGGAAGTAACAATTCAAAGGCTACAAGATGACACAAATAAGTATAATTTAAAAATAATAAATGTGGTGAAAAAGCAGGGATCAACACAAGTGAAATACAAAGGCTATTTACAGAAATAATTAAAGAAAACTTCCCAAGCACAAGAAAAGGAAATGATATTCAGGTAAGTGAGGCAAACAGAACTCCAGCCAGCTATAAGCAAAATAAATCTATACCTAGACATATAATAATCAAGATCCCACAAATTCAACACAAAAACAATATTAAAAGCTGTCAGAGAAAAGAAACAGGTCACCTATAAACGAAAACTCATCCGAATCACAACAGACTTCTTGACACAAACCATCAAATCAAGAGGAACTTAGAGTGAAATATTCCAAGTCCTGAAAGAAAATAGCCTCCAACCCAGACTGATGTACCCTGCAAAACTATCTCTCAAAATTAATGAAGAGAGGGCTGGGGATTTAGCCCAGTGGCTTAAGCACCTGCCTGGCAAGTGCAAGGTCAGGAGTTCAATCCCCGGTACCAAAAAAAAAAAAAAAAAAATTAATGGAGAAACAAGATGCTTCCATGACAAAGAACAAATGAAGCAATTCATGACCACCAAACCAACCCTACAAAAAATACTGAAGGACATTCTAAAGAGAGGGAAAAAAAAGACCATGGTTTCAGGAACAGTGACAGTGGGGGCTCACTGAGCAGGACAGACAGTGGAATGGAGGGGAAAAGTAGACAACCAATGGCAGAAAAATAACATGGCGGAGATGAGGCAGAGAAGGTCGGCCATAATCACTAACATGGATGGCCTCAATACACCAATAAAAAGAAACACAGGCAGAGGGGATCAGGAGACAGGGCCCATCAGTATGCTTTATAGAAGAAATACATTTAACCCGAAAAGGGGTATATAGACTGAAAGTCAAAGATGAGAAAACAATGCTCTATGTGACAGGGAACCAGGAAAAAGTGGGGGTAGCTTGCCCATTAGCTGCAGGCTGATTAAAAAGCCATGACACTACTATACAATGGAGAGCTACTCAGCTATAAAGAAAGGTAAACTTGAGGCTCTTGTAGGTAAGTGGAGACAACTTGAGATCATGCTCAGGAGTAAAAAGGTTCAAAAGTCAAATAGGTGAATAGTGGGTTGCCTCCCCAGTAAAAAAAAATTAAAGGAGTCAGTAGGATCCAAAGTGTACAATATATCCTGTGAAAGTGAAAGGGGAGGAACTGTCTAAAAAGGGAAGGCAGAGGCCATTGTTAATCTATTATCATGATTTGAAATCCATATTGTTTTCATTGTTCTGTTTAGTTTGGTTTTCTAATCTTATTAGATTTGATGGCATGGATAGCTATTCCAAAGATAGCACGATATATTATGGTAACCATTTTTGATTTCCTATTAGCTTGATTTGAAACTCTGAATTGCTTTCATTGTTTTGTTTTGACTGATTCTATTCTATTCTATTTTGTTTGATGGTATCATGTCTGATGGTATAGGCAACTACTTTGAAGACAATAAGATGCCTTACGATACCCATTGTGATTTTACTATTACCTTCTTTTGAAGTCCTATAATGTCTTTATTGTTTTATTTTTGCTGGTTTTGTTCTGTACTGTTTTGTTTGATTTTATTATGCCTGATGATATGTGCAGTTCTTTTGAAGATAACAAGAGTCTTTATGGTAGCCACTATTGATATCCTTGTATTTTGTTTTTAAGTCATGTACCATGTTCATCCTTTTGTTTTGATTGACTCTTCTGTTTTGTCTCATTTGGTTTTATTCTCCTCAAAAATAAAGTCATTAAAAAAAACAAAAGTACAAAGATAATTTTTTTTTCTGTTTGGGGGATTCATTTTCTTTTTTGTTTCTTTCTTCTTTTTCTTACTGCCTTTTATCTTTTTTCTCTTTTTATGTTTAATTTTTTCTATGTTTTTATTCATCATATTGTTTATTTTTGCCCTTTTTTTCTTTTATCTTCTATTTCTCATGTGTTTTTTCTGTCATGTTTATCTAATTTTATAAACATCCTTCCACTCCTTAATAGTATCCTTTGTCTCAATTTTCCCTCCTTCTTCTCATATCCCATTATCTAATCTTTCAAATTTTTCTTCTTTACTTCTCCCATTCCCAACTCCCTATGTCTTTAATAGTTATAACTATTAAATTCTATTAATCTTTAGTAAGTTATCTCTGTTACTACTATTGAAATTGTTTCCACCATTAGTCCAGAAGGTATATTTGCTGCATTGAGTAGATATCTGCTATACATCAATATTTGACTTATCTTAGTGTGTATACTATAATTATAGATTTTTCCTAAGGTTAAAGATGGTCCTTTTGGTAAGTCAATATCCAGTTTCTCTTGGATGATATTACTGTCATTGATTTATTTAATACTACCAAGATTGTATAATTGTTGCCATGAACAGATTTTCTCTGTTTGACAATACACAGATTACTCTGATGATATTAACAATACTGCAGTACATTCCTGGAAAACAGGATGCCAGGCCAATTACGCAGTATCCTACACTCCCAAATTAATAGAAATGGTCAGATCTTGGCACAGAAGCAAAGGATTATAGTTGTTAGCCATGCCCTAAGGGCCTCACTGAAAAACAGACTAAAAACTGCTATATACTAGCAACAAAATCTTTCCACTATAAGTGAGCACAAACCTAAGCACAAAGACAAACAAATAAACAACAGAAAACTAAGAAGCTGAGGCAACAAAATGCTTCCCAAAACTCCCAACTCACCTAAAGCAGACCCATGGTTCATGGATCACCAAATTCAGGCCCATAACTGGATATAAAGTCAACACTCAAAAATCAATAGCACCCCTGTAAACAAATAATAAACTCAATGAGAGAGAAATTAGAGAAACAACACTTTTCACAATAACACCCAAAACAATGAAATACCTAGGAATCCATCTAATGAAGAAAGCAAAAGACCTTCACATTGAAAGCTACTGTACTCTGAAAAAGGAGATCAAAATATATCAGAAAATGGAAAGAAATCCCTGTTCTTGGGTATAAACAAATATAATGAAAATGGCCATATATTTGAAATTGTTATACAGATTTAATCAATCTCAATCAAAATTCTAACACCACATTTCACATAATTAGAGAAAATAATCCTGAAATTCATTTGGAACAGAGATTTAAACTAGGAAAGTCAATTCTGGACAACAAAGGCAAGGCAGGGGCATGAAAACCCCTGACTTGAAATTATACTGGAAAACTGTGATTTTAAAAAAAATCATGGTACTGGCAAAAGAAACAGACCCAAAGATCAATGGAACAGATTAGAAGATGTAGAACCAACTCCAGACATATTCAGCTACCTTATCTTTGATAAATAGTGCTGGAAAAACTGACTTTTTACATGCCAGTTATTAAACCTAGACCCATATCTTTCACAATGCACTAAACTAAAATCAAAGAGGATCAAAGATCTAAATATTAAAACAGAAATACTAAACCTTCTGGAATATAGAATAGGTAGAATTCTTGAAAACATTGCTATAGGCAAAGACTTCACAAACAAAACCCCAGTTGCACAGGAAATATCACAAAGAAGCAACAAATGGAATCTCATCTTATTAAAAATCTTTTGCAGAGCAAAAGAAACCACCAACTGAGTGAAGAGATGACCCACAGTGTGGGGGAAAATTGTCAATTGTTCCTCAGACAAAGGACTAATATCTAAAATATATAAAGAACTCAAAAAATCAGATCCCCCCAAATTTAAAGATCCAATCCAAAAATGGACATCTGAAATGAATACACACTTCTCAGATGAAGTGCAAACAACAAATAAATATATGAAAAAATGTTCAACATTACTAGTTATTCAAGAGATGCAAAGTAAAACAATTCTGAGATTCCATCTCACTCCAGAAAGAAAGGCTATTATCAAGAAATCAACCAATAAATGTTTTCAGGCTCATGGGGAAAAGGAATCCTTTTCCAATGTTGGTGGGATTGTAGACTGGTGCAACCACTGTGGAAATCTGTGTGGAGATTCATCAAAAAAAACCACTAAAACTAGAGGTTCCATTTGACCCAGCTATTCCCCTTTTTGGTATCTCCTCTAAAGAATTAAAAGCATCATACCACACTGATACATGTGCATCACTGTTTATAGTGGCACAGTTTGTAACAGCTGAATCTTCGAAACAACCCAAATGACCATCAACTGATGAACACATAAAGTAGATACAGGATTTTTTATACAATGAAGTACTACTCAGCCACAAATAAGGATAAGCTTGAGGCATTTTTAGGTAAATGAATGCACCTTGAAACCAAACTCTTAAGTGAAAGAAATCAGACACACTTACGTAAATACCACATTGTGTCAATGGTGTGAGAAACAGAAAGTGTAAATAAGAACCAAAATGTATAATAGATATGGTGAAATAGGAAGAAAATATTCAAATGAGAAGGGGAACTGGGGAAGGAGAAAGAAAGAAAGGGAAGAAAAATTAGAAAAGAAGGAAAAAATGGAAACAAAGCTTTTATAAATGAGGGGAAGAGCATTTGAAGGGAAGGGAGGGAAATGGGGAAAAACAATTAGGATGCACCCTGTACATGTACTAAAGCCCTATGGTGACTGTGACCAAGGTGTGCATCTAGAGTGTACAAATGAACTTAATTTGAAAAATAAATCAGTATAGTGATTCCTCAAAGAACTAAAACTATAAATTTAATTTGACCCAGCTATTCCCCTTCTAAAGTGTCTTCCTGAGAAAGCTGAAGACCTCATTTTGCAGTGATGCATGCATACCCATCTTCAGCAGCACAGTTCCCACTAGCTAAATCTCCGAAGAGGTCTCTATGTCCATCAACAGACGAAAGGATAAAGCAAATGTTGTGTTCATACACAAAGGAGAACTACTCTACCACTAAGAAGTTTAAATCTGAGTCATTTGTAGAAAAACGGACCGGGCATTGTGGCACACACATGGTGCTATTACTTCTGTAAACTGGTTTTTTATGCCCTTCCTGCTGTCTTCTGATTTTTCATTGATTCTAATTGTTCTCATATTAGTTTCTGAGTCATGTAGCAGTTGTTGGATCCATTTTTCAAGTTATCGGGGTGTTTTAAGGTATCTTTCATTAATTGATCAGTAACCACAGCCCTGTCTTCTAGATCTGACCTCTGTCCTCACACTGATCTCTTCTGCTGCCTAGACTTTCAATTGGTTTTTTTGTTTTGTTTTGATTTTTTATGGATTTTGTTGTTGTTGTTTTGTTTTGTTTCATTTTGTTTTGTGACAATATTTTGCTATGTAGTTCAGGCTGGCTTTGAGTTCACTGTGTAGCCCAGGCTGGCCTGGAACTCATAGCAATCCCACTGCCTCAGCCTCCTGAGTGCTGAGATGACAGGCACACACCCAGCTTCAATTGTAGTTTTAATTTCCTGGATTTCTGCTTGGACTTTTGCATGGGCTCTCATTCTTTTCTATGCTGAGTATTCATGGTTTGCCTCTCTTTCTTTAGTCCCTCTGTATTTTTATTAGTCCTTTCTCTAGACTTGCTAGTCATTTGTTTCTTTTAGGTCATCATCTGTGTGGTTACATCTTTGACTCTCCAACATCTTTTTAAGTTGTTTTATTACCTCCATTGATATCTTTTTAGAAATTTCTGCCCTGTGTCATGATTTCCTGTCCTTCAATCCCCCCCCCCATCAACTGTGGGAAAGTCAGGGAGTGTTGGGAAGTTTTTGTTGCCTTGTTTCCTCATCTTTCTATTTTTTGTTTGTTTTCTATGCTGAGGTTTGCAGCATCATCAGCCCAGTGCTTGCCTCTTCAGTACTGTTCATGACCCTAAATAATCCAGATATTGGCATACAGAGAAAGCCACCTGACAGCATCAACAGTGTTATCTTGGACATAGCAATAAAGGCAGTAGGAACAATGACATCAAATATAAATTGGATCCTAACAAATCCCGAGACTACTCATGAACCATGCTTAACTAGAGTAAAGAGGTCTATAATTTTAGTTTAGACCCTTGGACAACCCAGATAGTAACCCGTAGTGAATTACACCACTAGTTTCTTCTGGATATAGGCAGTGGTCCAAAAGCTCAAGCAGACCACTGGACTAAATTCCACCTCCTTCAGATCCAGCCCCTTGGAATGCTGCACCCATCAACCTGGCCTCCTACCACAGCATACAGGACCCATGATCTTTCTGGCCTAATTTCGAGTTTATCAAGGATTCTTAGGAGATCTCTATCTAGCTCCTACTCTCTCCAATCCTGTCTCCAAGACTCTTACCCAGTCTCCAAAGTATGATAACCCTTTGATTCTAGAGGAAAACTCTCCTCCAGCATGTTGGTCTCATCCTCACTCAGGTAAGTCTGGTTGTCACCTCTGATGCCCTGTGCCTCGGGGCATGTTAGGCCAGGATGTTAGCAGCAGTGGTGGATCAGGACCTCTGTCCTCCCCATCAGGGTCCACAAGGTTCTGGTGGGGCAACAGAACTGGGGTGGGGCCACGCTTCTCACCTGGAAGGGTACATGAGGTGCTAGTGTAGCCAAGGAGAACAGAATGAGGCCTTTCTCCTCATGCATGGGATGCCAGAGCTCCTATGTTCTGTGTTCTCTCCTCCCGTGGACCCCTTGGGACACCAGTACTGGTGGGAACTGTGATGGGGCCTCTCCTCACCCCGGAGGGGCACATGGTGTTGGTGGAGCCCACTACAATCCTATAAAAATAAAATTCAAGTAATTTTAGATATGCTGCTTAAGAAGTCACATTCCTACAAGAGAAGACAGAACATAAAAAAGTAGACATACACACTCAAGGTCAAATTCTCAATTATATAGGGCAAGGTGAAAGTGTTCTAGATAAAGTCCATTAAAATATCTAACAGTTATTTTTTAAAAGAATGTAAAAGTAGGTCAAGCTATAGTAAATCAATTTAAAATCATTTGAGGCTACAAGAAAGATCTTTCCTGAGGCCTTTTTCAAATGGGGAAATACATGTTTCTGCCATGTCCTTTTAATAACGAACAATTTCATGCTGTCATTGTTTGATCATTTGATCATTTTTTATGCCTAGATCTTGTAACCTGCACAACTACTTCTAAGATAAAAATATGCAATATGTTAACTAGTATTAATTTCTTACTATTTTTTTGAAATTCTGTATCATTTCTATCCTTGGTTTTTAAAATAAAAAAAGAAATTGTGCAAACATTAACATTTAAACATAGAGTGAATTACATATAGTAAAATTTGTGAAAAAATAAATTAATTACAGTGTTGGGGGCAGGAATCTATACCACAGTAGGTACCTATTATTCAAAAAATTGAGCTAACAAGGGTTCACTTCATGTTCTACTCTGGGGGAAAAATCTTTGTCTTAGCTTTGGCTGCTTTAACAAAAAGCATTTATTTTTCACAGCCTTGGTTGCTAGAAGTCCAAGATCAATGTCTGGAAGACTCGCTTCTTGGTGAGGGCTCCCTTCACAGCTTGTATATACTGTCTTTTCACTGTCCTCACATAGCCCTTCCTTGATGTATGTACATGCAGAGGAGGAGGGTGCTCTGCCTTCCTCTTCTATTAAGAGCATTAATCCCATCTTCATGACCTAATTTAAACCTAATCACCTCCCAAAAGTTCCAGCTCTAAATTCTATAACATTGGGGATTATGACTTCAGCACATTGTTTTTGAGAGAGGAGGGAAAAAACTTCTGCTCATAACAGCCCTGTTTTCCTAATCAGAGAGGCAGCCTGTAGTGAGACCTGTTGGCCACACCACTGCCCTTTGCAGTCCCCTGACATGGAGCATTTTGGGCTACAATGGCCACAGTGGAACTACCTGGCAACTACCTGGCAACTCAAGTCCAGATGCTGCACAACTGTAGTACCCAGCATCCCTCTCCCGGCCTCACACAGCCCCAAATCTGGCCTGTCAACAGTGAGTCATCCATCTGTAACGTTGCAGGGATTGAGATCACTCATAGAAGGCAGGGAATAATTCTTTAGTCCCTCCAAGGAAGACAGGAAGGGAAACAGGCTGGAGCAGGTCAATACCAGCTGTACTTCATTTGTCTGCAAGAAGAAAAGGCCCTATTACAGCACACTTAACAGATTTGCTGTGAGTACCCTCAGCTGCATTCAAACTTAGACTTGGGGTGGATAAATAGAGGAAAAGAAAAGAAGGAATCTAGGCGTAGTGAGTTATTTCCTGAGGAGTGGCAAGCCAACAAGGAAAAGCGTAGGGCTGAGGAAGACAGATGATGCACATAGTAAGTGCTGACTTCTGGCCATAGTATGGGTCAAAATAGTTTGTATTAAACCCACCTGAACACAACCTAAATGAGTCTGATTTACATAGTAATTGGGAGCTGTCCATGACCACGCAATTATCTCACCCTATTACTTAATGTGCTGTGTTAGAATTTAGGAGACAAAATGTCAAGAATTGTTTTATTATTTTTAATCTTCCATTGTAAAATAGAAGATTAAAAAGATTTTATGTAACTGTTAGTTAATTTTGAGGAAAGTCTCAAAAGTTTACTATAGATTACAATTGTGTAATTCAGCTTTTGGGAGGCTGAGGTAGGTGGATTGCCTCAAATTTGAGGCCAACCTGAACTAGTTCAGCCTAACCTGAACTACATAGAAAGATTTTGTCTCAAAAAAACAAAACCTAAGTTTATGATTAGTCATTTACATCACTGAACAGGAGATAACAGGAGTAGCTCAGTGACAGAGCAGACACCCTGAGCTCAGTCCTCAAAACTACAGCAACGATGAAAGAAACTGCTAAACATTTGAGCTATTCAATATTTCTCCTCAAAGAAGCTATTCTTAAATAATGTGATTTAATCAACATCTCACAGGTGTTGTACACAGTAAATTAAACAGCACTTTGTGCTTCAAGAAAGAAGATTTTTTTAATACTAGAAAAATCCTTCAGTGTCAGAATCTAAAATCAGTTCAAACAAAGAAAATATATTTGGCTTGTGAACGTTGCTTAAACCTCCAAAATATAGCTCAGAGAACTTTACTGATAAGCTAACTTATATTCTTAAAGGGGAAAATTATTTTCTTGTGACTTTCTTTCTGTCTAAATAATTATTTATATAATTTTCTTCCCCACAACAGCTGACATAATTTGAAATAGTTTATTACCAAAACATAGATAAGCTCCATGCTCTGTAATCCATCCCAGAACATTAAACTTAAGGAACTATTTGCTTCATTGAACAAAATTCACATAGCCTTAAACAGAATAACATAAAATGAGAAGTCGTGCTCCTTATACATACAGATATGCTTTAGAACCAAGTCAGAGAGCCAGACGTGGGGCACACACGTAATCTCGGTACTCGGGAGGCTGAGTAGGAGAACCACTGTGAGTCTGAGGCCAGCCTGGGCTACAAAGTGAGTTCAAGGCCAGCCTGAACTACATAGTGAAACATTGTCTCAAAACAAATAAAACAACAATAACAACAGCATAGTGAAACCAGGTCTCAAAATTTAAAAAAACAAAGATAGCTAATATTACAGCTATTATTTAAATTGCTTTAGATATTTTTCAAATGAGAGCTAGAAAATAATAAAAAGAAGTGTTACTATCAGAAAGGAAAAATAATCTTAAATAATGTGATTTAATCAACATCTCACAAGTGTTGTACACAGTATAGACTATATGATAGTCTATGTAAAACTTGAGTAAATCAGCAGCCAAACAATCAGAACTAATCAGAACATTTACTAAGAAAAATGTAAAATATATTCCAAGAGCAACAGTATCTCTTTACATATAAAGAATGACCACTTAAAATAAATTTAGGAGATATGGACAATACAAATTAAGAGAAAACTAAAAAACTATGCCATAAGACATAAAAGATTTAAACTAGCACAAGGAAGTCCAAAGACGTACAACTGAGACCCCATTCAAGACCAAATCCAGTGACTATCCTAGAAAACCGGGCTTCCCAGGGGATTCAGCACTGGACACTGGAGATAACACCATGTCAAGACTCACCATATCCATGCCACCGTGTTTTCATGGCAAAGAGACTACTCACAAAAGAATACACACAAATGGAGCCAGACTTCCTGCAAACATCTCAAGACTTCCTGGGGAAAAAAATATGTGACTGTATTATACGGTAAGCAAAAATAATGGTTTCAGGTGTAAAGATAAATCTCATTTTTTTCAAAAGGTGGATAAAGTGAAAATTACTTGCTTAACTAAAAATTCCGACAGTCTGAAAGAGAGACAAAGGACAGGACCAGACTGAGTGAAGCCATGTTATGTCCAATGTATGGTTTTTCTGGCTTCCCTGGATAATAAACAACACACCAACAAATGGGAGTAGAGGAAGAAGGATGACTTTTTGGAGCCGTGTCAGAATGAGATGCGCCGTGCTTCTGGCTCCCACCCGCTGAGTGTATATACTCTCATGGCTAACCCTAGCTGCAAGAGAAACTGGGACATGGAACATGCCACTTCTTCACCCTCAATAAAGCTTATTGAAAACACAGTTTATTCAGAAGAAAGAGCATTCCAAGTATCTTTTTCATATAAATGGAGCTTTCTGTTAAGCTATTTTTTGAGCTGGGTATGGTGGTACTCACCTATTATCCCAACACTTGGGAGGCTGAGGCAAGAGAATCACCATTAGTTTGGGCTGTACTGGGCCACATAAGTGAGTTCAAAGCCAGCCTTCACTACATAGTGAGACCCTGCCTAAAAAAATTCAGTTTTTCACACCTTGATCAAACTTTTCCTAAAATGCATAGCAATTTTCTTGTTTTAACAGAATGGGCGGGCAATAATGAGTCTTCTTGTGACTCGGCCCATTACTAAAAATATCAGAATATTGGCTCTGTCACTAGGATTATCTTCAGGAAGTGTGTGTGTGTGTGTGTGTGTGTGTGTGTGTGTGTGTGTGTGTGTGTCTACGTGTATGTATCTGTGTGTGTCATTAGAAACTGAAACCAGGGCCTTGGCAATGAGCTACAGAACTACATCCCCAGACTGGTTTTCACTTTGAAACAGGGTCTTGTTTAGTCACTAAGTTGCCCAGACTGGGCTCGAACTTGCAATCCTCCTACCTTAGCCTCTCAGAGTGCTAATGTAGCAGCAAAGCCATCACCAAGAACCAAGCTGCACCAAGGTTTGGAGGAAGAATATGCCAATGGTCCCAACTTGGATCATTCCCAAAGAACTCGGGCTCCAAAGACTCAGAGAGTCTTCGTATGGGCTACACAGTGGAAGTACAGAGGCAGAGTGTTTGTCAGGGCCTGGTTCTTACAATGTGCATCATCGTGACCAGCCGTTCTGGGAAGCAGAAGTAACGGAACTGTAACAGGAATTCAAGTACATTGGAGGTTACCTGGACAACCAGAAACTGAAGTATCCTGGCTGCAGGGTCATTTTCTGGTATATTTACCCCCTCTTTTTGTTTCCCAGCAAATCTTTGCAGGGCATGTTACATGTAATCTTCTGATATGAACCAGGTAAGCCAATTAATTATACAAGGCCCAACTAGAAGCAGTAGCATTAGGGCTGTCAGTGGTCGTAGGATGAGCCCTAGCTAAGATCACTAAGAGTACAATGTTCCCCACCAGAAGTGTGAAATTTGTCTTTCCTGGGCCCTTTTATTGAGTCCTTTTCTAAGTTGGTACTAGTAAGAGACATGTTCCTCCCTAGCAGCCATCCATAAATCAAGGACCCGCCTGTTCTGTAACATTATCCTATGACGTTATTCTGGCAAGGGAGTCAATCTGGCCCTGGATCATGTCTAATGCACCTGTGAACTCATCAAATCTTGGTCAACTGGCTAACTACAGAATAAGAGGAAGGCCCCACTGACTGTCTTCTGTTCTCTTGGGCAACCACCCACAGGGCTAAGGCAAAAGTCACAGCTAGCAGGAGAGCAGGGAGCAAAAACCAGGACACCACAATATCAAGTATGTAGATAAGCTAAAGTGCAAGCAAAGGCTACGATAAGCAGCCTGAAAGGCACAGAAATCAAGAGGAGTAGAGCATTTAGATATGGAGCAATCCTGTGAACCATGTCCTCAAGCTTCAGTCGTGCACAGACTGGTCAGTGGCTGGAGTCACCAGAGCAAGGCTTCGGGTTCATTGTCTCTTTAGAGCGAAGTTAGAGGAGCTGCTGGTCCAGGTAAACTCTCCAGCAATCATCTGAATGCGCTCTTTTACTTCTGGATTCAAGGCTGAGTTTCTGAAGCTTTAAGGGCTATAAGGGGTAACTAGTGTGACTATGTATGGTCCCTTCCAGCTAGGCCATAGGGCTTTCTTTTTTTAGGATTTGACCCATATGTCACCTGTGTTATATCTGTGGTGTCTATGGGTATAGCTGGTTTTTCAGTTAAATTTTTATGGAACTGGTTACTGGTAGAGCTATGTTCTCATTCCCTGAATGCTTTGAGAGCTTTATTACCTATATGTTGTATGCAGTTTCTACTTAATCTTTAATATTTCTGCCAGCTTTTGAGTTATATTTGCCATACATGTAGGCCTGTTGTCATTTCCAATGGTCAAGAGTAGGCCATATCTAGGAATGATTTCTCACAACAGGACCTTATAAATTTCTATTGCTTTCTCAGTTTGGGTAGGAAATGTCTTAGGCCAACCTGGGTGGGTGCATATAAGCACCAACAGATATCTGTAGTCCTTATAAGGCTTTACTTCAGTGAAATTTAAAGGTGACATCATCCCCAGAGGGGGCTGGGGACTCTGGATCACATTATTTTGAGTGCAGGTTTGGCATTCTTAGAAGGCAGTGGGGCAGATGTTGGCCAAGCATGGGATGTAATAATAGCAGTCTAACGGCCTTTTCAAGGCTGTTTTTCCTTCATGGATTAGATTGCAGTGATTTGAACCAGGGCCTAGACCATCTTTGTGGGACAACACTTTGTCTTGCATGGTATTTCTGTCCCAGGATGCTCTTTTAGCAGCTGCTTTTGCAATTCTGTTTTGTTTTGTTGGCAGGTTTTCAGACAGCATCAGGAATCAGTAAACTTTTTTCATTTTCAGACCAACCGAAGGTCAGTATGGGGTCACATAGTTCAGTTCACTGTGGAGACCCGGAGAGCTTTGGCCAAAATAACTTTGCCCAAGGTGACCATAGTATATTAGCCTTTCGGACTCCATTTTTAACAGAGCTACTTCCATTCATAAACAAGGTGTATTCAGCATCTGTCAGAGGGTTTATTTTCAAGTCTGGTTGGCTTGAGAATGTTCATCAGTTAGTGCTGGCCAGTCATGGTCTGGTGGGCCCAGCTTAGTGATCAGGTATGTGACAAGATGGAGTGGTTTTATCACAAGAGCCAGGCAAGGATTTTTGCATAAGAGTTCTTGGTACTGGCTGAGCCAGCAATGTTCATGGTTACTCAGGAGGTCCGGTATAGCATGCAGCACCTGGACAGTTAGGTCTCTGCCTAAGGTGAGCTTCTCAGTTTTCTGGATCAGAAGGACAGTGGCCATTAGAACACAGATGCAAGGGGCACAGCCCTGAGTGCCTGGATCCAGTGTTTACACTGGAAGACCGCTGGCTGTTCCCAGGGTGCTGACAGTCTGAGTAAGAGTGTCTGAAGCCACATGCTGTCATTTATCAATGAACAAATTGAATTCTAGTAACATCTGGAATTCCCAAGGTTGGGACTATAGAGAGGGCCTTTTTAATGTCACTGAAGACTTTTTCTTGTCCTGGGTTCCAGTCAAAACTAATCAGAGTGTTTTCCAGATATGCATTATATAGGGGCCTTGCTTTTTGTGAACTTAGGGATCCAGATTCTGTAGAAGCCAGCAGCACCAAGAGGTTTGCAGAGCTGTTTTGCTTTGTTTTGTTTGTTTCTGGTCCAAGGATGGAGAAGATGACTTCTTTCCTTTTGGGTCTAAGAATATGGTGTCATTGATTTAAGTCAAATCCCAGATATCTTACTTTTTATTTGTATATGTGTCTTTTTTCAAGATATTTTATAGTCTGTTTATCTCAAATATTGCAGCAGAGATTTTGTGTCTTCCCAGAAGGCAGCTTAGGTGTCACTAACCAAAAGACGATCGTCAACATATTGGAGGAGTCTGTTGTTTTTTGTTTGCTTCTTGATTTTTCTGTTTTTTATCTTTAAAATAAAAAATTAAATAAATAAATTATATCAGAGGAGGGTGCAGTGATATTTTGTGCTAGGAAACTAGTGAGGTCAGCTATGATGGCTTTTCCACAAAGGGGAAGCAAGTTTTTGAACCTTTGGGAAGTCGAGTCCAGGCCAGTTGACTTTGAAGTACAGAACTGGGGTCTTTCCATTTAAAGGCAAAGAGGAGCTGGCTGACAGGAGCTTACCAAAAGCAGAAGAAAGCATTCTTTAGGTCCAAGCAGGTGTACCAGCAGGCTGTAGGTGGCAGAAGATTGAGGAGAGTATATGAGTTTGAGAATGCAGGATGGAGGGTAATGATGGCAGTATTGACAGCTTGGAGTTCCTGAGCTGGGTGATTTTTTCACAGGCAGAAGAGATATATTTCAGCAGCTTGGCAGTCTATGAGTATTTTGCAATTCTAAAACCTCTAGATGTGTTATTGACTTCCTAGTTGAGCCTCTTGTTGAGGATTGCCCTAGTTGAGGATTGCCCCAGGATGAAGTTTCACAATCAGAGACAGATGGGTGACAGCCCTGACTCAGGCAAAGAGAGTCTTGAGAATTTCTGGGTGGGTTTAATCTGTGTATGTATCCATCAATTCTTTTCTCACCTTTCTTTTCTCCCGTGAGAAAAGAAAATGTCATTCTTTTCTCAAGGGACCATGATGGCAAGCACTAAATGTGGTTTTGGAGCCTGAAGGGACAGAGAAACAGAAGATCTTGGAGAAAAGGTGATGGCAACTTGGCCAAATCTGTTGCAAGAGCCTCCCTGAAAAGAGTGGGAGAGTTCTTAAACCTTTGTGGCAACTGAGTGCAAGTGAGCTGGCCTTTTTGTCCTGTCTCAGGGTCTTCCCAGTTGAAAACAAAAAGGGGTTGGCTTATGGGAGCAACTTGCAAGCAGAAGAAGGCATCTTTTACATCTAGATGGGTTGGGTACCACAGAGTGCAAGATCATGACTGCATTGTTGGCAGCACAAAGATCCTGCATTGTCCGGTAATCCCCATTGGGCTTCTTCACTGGAAGAAGAGAGTGTTCCAAAGTGACTGATAGTCTATCGGGATTGCAAACTGATGTGTGGCTGGATGCCTGTTTGTGATTCCTACGACAGGACATTGTCTGACAGTGATGAGTGCTACATGGTGTGGCATGGCTGATGGCCATGCCCAGAGGTGAGGCTTTAGCCTATACCTCTGAGAGGAGAGTTTTTAGAATTTCAGGATTGTGGCTATTTGTCTCAGGCTGATGCAGGCATCATTCTTCCTCTCAAGGCAAAGTCAAAGTTAGGACCAACTTTAAAGGTGCAGGGTTACATGAGAGGGAGGCTGATTGGCTTGGTTCTAAGGAGATGTCACTACTAAAGAGGAGGTCTTTTCCCAGAAATGGAATGGGGCATTTTGGCATATATGGAGATTTGTGGTTGGTGTGTTGTTCTCCCAGGCTACAAGTTTGTTCCTGAAGAAGGAATTAGAAGCAACAGTCCCAGTTACCCTTCTGATGGTAACCTTTTTCTGAAAGAGGGGCAATAGGTTGGCTGTCTACCAGGAAAGTCATAATTTGGCCCCAATACAGATATGGGCTGCAGGATCCCGGTAACCCAGCTGAAAAAGGGAGTCCAGTCTTGCCTAGTTTGAGCCAACCAGACCAATTAAAGGGTTGTTATCTGGTCCAAACTGAAGGTTTTGACAGTCCCTATCTTTTAATCTGAATAGGCCTTTATTTTTCAAAGGTTCATAGCCTTTATATCTTGCATATTGGTCTTCAACTAGAGAGTATGGTTGTCTACCAGACTGAATTTTCTTGTGGATATCAAGTGCTTCTTGTGCAATGAAGGCTGAAACTACCATCTGTAGATTTTCTGGGGCCTCAGCATCAAGGAGTGTAGACCCTTTGGCTTCACAGTCTCTCATAGAAGTCTGAAGGGCTTTATTCAGAATTCTGGCTAACAGGGCCAGGGGTTTAGCTCAGTGGTGTAAGTGCCTGCTTGGCAAACGTGAGGTCATGAGTCCAATCCCTGGTACCAAAAAGAAAAAAAAAATAAGTTTTGATATATTGATGGGCTTTTTGTCCCCTCCCCACTTTGAATCCTTTCAGAAGTGTTTAACAGTATTTCCGGATTGCTTTGTTTCTTTTTGCTGGAGTACTATAATCTTAGGTGAGGCAACCTTTGAGAAAGGCCATGATAACCCATCCATCAGGACTGAGAGTCCATGGGGGAGCCTTTCCCTTTAACTAATTTTTTTCCTCAGTCAAAATACAGTAATGTTTTGACCAGAAGAAGTCACTGATAATCATCCTGGGTGGATGTTAGATGATGCCATCCGACCAACATAGACATGTAAGGGTAGCTGTGAAATAGAAAACTCTGAGAGAAGGACCTCTGTGGCTGAATGCAGGAAATGACAAACTAGATTCCCTAGAGTTGGTATAAAGAGGCAAGCTGGCATGGACTGATGGCTGGAACCAGTTCAATTGGCTGGAATTAGATGAGTCAGACATGGGAGGGAGAGAGCTGGCCTAGTGGGAGCTGCAGTGGCATTTGCCAAGGGTGAAGAGTCAGGAAGAACAGGTTTTGTTCAAATGCAGGGTATCTCAGTGAGTCTTGTTCAAATGCAGAGCCTTTCATTTTAACTTCATAATTGCCAGAAAAGCCATTTTTTAAAATCCTTGGGACTGAAGTCAAGGATCATGGGTTTGGACTAGCTATATCCCACCCATTCTGACTCCCTATGTGTATGTGGTGTGCCCTTGAATGGAGTCACAACAGATAAAAGACAGGTACTGTTCAGAGAGAGACCATTCAGATGCCCACGTGGCTGCATGCCTCTCAGCAATTTAAGAAGAAACTCATTACCTGAATCTCCACTATGTCCTGTTGGATGCATCCACAGAACCAAAGGTTTAGGGCCAATCAAGCTCCATGGTCTAGGAGTTCCTCATTGTGGAGCACAGACAGAATGGTTGATAGCTTGCAGCATCCATTACCTTCATAGACACAGTCATCATTCATTCAGAAGTTAAAAATGTTCCTCTTCCCTGGGGTGTCCTTATCCTAATGAAAGGTGATCAGTCTCTCCTTCTGTCCAGTAGGACAGACTTGACTCAGGAGTGCCCTCAGGAGTCTCACCTTATCTGATGACAGGACAGAATTTCACATCCACTCCCCTCTTTGGTCCAGTGAGCTGCAGGCAGTGACCAGGCTGTCCTTTCCCAGTCCCCCAAGAAAACTCCAAAAATATTTCAGGGGCACTCCTTTCTTGTCAAAGGGCCAGAGAGGTCCCTACTCCTTCAGCAAGGGCTCCAGCTAGTGGCCCCAGTGGCCAGCATAGTTATTCCCAGCTGAAGCACCAAATGTAACAGCAAAGCCTTGACTAAGAACTGAGCTGCACCAAAGTTTGCAGGCAAAAATCAGCTTTATTTATGCCAGCAGTCTCAACTGGGATCATTCCCAAAGAATTAGGGTCCCAAAGGCTCAGGAAGGAAGGTTTGTATAGGCTAGCAAAGTGAAAATACAGAGGCAGAGTGCTTGTCAGTTGGAGACTGGTTCTTACAATGTGCATCATAGTGACCAGCTGTTTATAAGAAACAAAAGTAACAAGGACTATAACAGGAACTAAAGTAAACTGGAGATTATCTAGGCAACAGTAACTTCCAGATATTGAAGTACATAGGCTGGCAAGGAAATTTTCTGCTATACTGGAATTACAGACATTCACAGGAACATCTTGAAGAAGAAACACTTGAGGAATTGCTTGTTCTTTACATCTCTACTAAAAAATCTCTTTCTCTCTCTCTCTCTCTCTCTTTCTCCCTCCCTCCTTCTGTCTCTCTCTTCCTCCTCTCTCTTTCTCTCTCTCTCTCATCCTCTCTGTGAAATAGACTCTTGAAAATGGTTTATTCTGAATTCCTCATCAAAGTCAGACTGATACCATGTCATACTTCTGTCATGATTGCAGCCTCTTAGCAATTCCTTTCACCTCTATATCTTACTTCTATTGCAGGTTTATACTAAGGTATTAAAACTGTCTAAAAGGTTGCAAAACTAGATTGGGACCCACTTCTGAGCAAAGGATTTCTTTTATAAACCAAAATTTTCAAGAGTTTGGTTTCTGCATGTTCTTCATAGTTTTGTTTCTGCAGTGCTGGGAACTGAACCCAGGGCCTCATGCATGCTGGGTAAGTGCTCTACCACTAAGGTACACTCCTTAATAATGTGAATTTCTATCTTCTGTAGTGGTTTAGTTTAATAGTTATTTTGCTTATTAATATCATTTTTTAATTTTTGCTTCCATGTTTTTGCTGTTTCAGCAGTTGCAAAAAAAAAAATGTGTTTTTTTTTATAATATGATCCTAGAAAAGAACATTATGTCTCACAGGGAATCACTTTATAAATAGTTCTATGTGTAAAAAATTTTTTTAAATGAAAACAAAAAAGAGTATTGACTCTCAAGGAAAGAAGTCTTGTGTATATATTTACACAGAAAAAAAACAAAAACAAAGCTATACAATGCCTCTAGATAATCCTTTGTAAAAAAAAATACATACTTTATATAAACATGTGCATAGAAAAGTCTGATGAAACTGGGAGTAGTTATTTTTGAGGTGTAGGAATACTAAGAACTTTTACTTTCAGTGTCATTTATTTATGTAATATTTGACTATTTTATAAGAAACAGGTATCCTTTTTTTTTTTTTTTTGGTAGTGGGGATCAAACTCACAACCACACGCTTGCAAGGCAGGCACTTACAGTGCTGAGCTAAATCCCCAGCCCAGAAACAGGTATCTTTTTGCAGGCATAAAGATAATAAAATTTGAAAATAGTTCATGTTATCGTCTCAGAACATAAGCTTCTGGAGGTCATGAATAACAAGTGAGCACCCTATACACTGCCACACATAAGAAGTCTTGAATAAACACTGGTCTTCCTAAACCAAAACAAAAAAACACAGTACTGAGCTCAAAGTCAATCTCTTAGACAAGGAAAATTCTGAAAAAAGGATTGATGGCCTATTCCCTGGAACACTTCTGCCTGGAAATCTGATGGATACCAAGTTTAGCAGATTTCAAGAGCCTATCAAGGCCCTGGCAAACTTACAATAACTATAGCCACGCTCAGACCTATGCTTTGGAGACAAACACCCAAAGGCGATGTCAAAAAGGAAGCAAAACAGACTTCTTTCTTCTTTCCCTTTTTATTTCCTCCTGGCCACCAGCTATTGGTTGGTGCTACTCCCACCCTGAGTGGGTCTTCCCTCCACAGTTCGGCCTCTTTGTCAGTCATCTACAGACATATCCAGAACTGTGCTCTACTGGGCTACTAGGTGTTCCTGAATCCCCTCAAACTGACATCATGATTAACTACCACACACATACTGTTACATGGTATATGTTATGCTAATAAAAATTAAAACAGGGCCAGACATATAGCTCAGTGGCACAAGCACCTGCCTGGCAAGCATGAGGTCATGAGTTCAATTCTCAGTACCAAAAAAGAAAAGAAAAGGAAAGAAAAAAGCCAGGCATGGTGGCACAGTCTGGTAATCCCAACACTTAGGAGACTGAGGCAGGAGAATTGTTGAAAGTTCGAGACCAGCCTGGGCTACAAAATGAGCTCGAGACCATCCTGAACTGCATAGCAAGACCCAGTCTCAAAAAAAAATTAAAACAAATTTATTAGAAATTTTATCAAATGTTTCTCCACTATATATTGATAGGCTCACATGGGGTTTGTTTAATATGCCAGTGTAAGAAATTTTAGTGATACATGTCCAGATAGTGAGCCAGTTTCTGTTCCCTGGAATATACAGTACTTTCTTATCAGTGTATTATTCTTTTGCTATACAACTGAATTTTTTATATTTTTTAAATATTTTTGAAACTACATTGCAAATATAAGGGTTTATTTTTCATAAAATGTTTCTCCTATACTCAGTTCTCACACAGTCACTCAACTTTTCTGACACCAGATTTGTGGGGATTTTACCACTGAACACACACACACACACATACACCAAGCAATTACAAAGATGATTCTCCAGTGAACTCCAGTTGGATGTCCTCTAACTCAATTCAACTATGACTCTATGTACCTGAAGACAGCATCAGATGCCACTGCCCAGGGGATCAGTCCCACAAGACTACCCCAATTTCAGATGTCAGAAAAAGCAAAGGTCATGGCCTAGCTTCTGGACAGCTTGCTATAAATCAATGTTTCCATGGCCTCTTCCTTGAGCTCCATTTATGACAGCTGCTCCCAGAACTCGAGAAAACATTTACTCATGTTTATGCATTTATTATAAAAGCTATTTCAAATGATATACATGGCAGCTAGATGGGAGACATGCACGCAAGAAGACACAAGGAAATCCCGTCATGAGAAGGTTTGGATGCTCCGTGTGTTTGTTCACCTATCTGGAAGCTCTTCCAAGCCTTGGATTCTTATAAAGGTTTTTGTACTGAGGCATGATTAATTACACGATTGACCACTGATGATCAACTCAACCTTTAGCCCCTTTCCATTCACAAGAGGTCCAGTAGAGGTTGTCTCAACCTTCTGACCATGCCTTGGTCTTTAGGTGACTTTGACCAGTCCCATCCCAAAGTTGGTGAGGGTCTCCCAGCCACCAGTCACCTAGCTCACATACAAAATACACTCTTAGGATCCTCACATTCAAAAGTTTTTAGGATCTTTATCAGTAAACAAGGAAGGAAGACCAAATATGACAATATATTATCTCCAAAAAGCAGGGACCTCTGTTGTATTCACCATTGTACCCCTTGACCCTGGAATAGTAACCCATACCCCATAACAGTTCTCAATAAATTTTTAATGAATACATGTGTAAAGGAAATTGGTCACTCAAAGGACATAGACCAGTAACAGCAACATCACTTGGCAGCTTATAAGAAACAGAAAATTTAGGTTCCATACCAGACCCTTGAATCATAATCTCTACTTTAACAAGATCTCCAGTTGATTCCTGTTAAAGCTTGAGAAGCATTGGTTTAAATATAAATAACACTGTGTTTGTTATCTGTTCTTTAAAAGTCAGGTAGGTCTGAGCTGTGAAATCATCCGGTACAAGCTCTTTTCAATGGCAGCACTTTGGTCATTTTTCTAAACTATTTTATGGTAACAAGTCTGTTCAAGTCTTCTACTTCTCTTTCTGTCACTTTATTTATATGTTGCTAGAAAAATCTTCCATTTCCTCAAGAGTTCCAAATAGCTAACAAGAAATTGCACTTAATATCCCCTGAAAATCATTTTTAAAACTTTGTATTTCTATGGTTGTGTCTATTTTTTATTCAAAAAATCATATAATTATTCTTCCTTTTTTTTAAATGATGGATTTATTTACTTTTTTGCCCTTTTCAAATCACTAACTTTTTAATCCACAATCTTTTAATATGTAGTTTGACAGTTGTTTTGTTTTCTTTGATTCATTTTCTTTGAGAAAAGGTCTTGCTATGTAGTTCAGACTGGCCTTGAACCCACTACATAGCCCAGGCTGGCCTCAAACTCATAGTGATCCTCCTGCCTCAGCCTCCTGAGTGCTGGGATTATAGGCATGCACCACCATGCCTGGCTGGGAGTTTCGTTAATTTCAGTTTTATTTTGTAAGTTTGCCTTGTTTCTCTTCACTAATTTTATCTTTGTTATATTTTCTAAATTCGTAAAATGAGCTCAAGTTACCTTCAGACTCATGTCTACATAATGAAAGCTTTGCTTGTTTGTTTATTCATTTGTTTTTTGACTCTGGGTCTCCTTATGTAGCTCAGGCTGGCCTTGAACTCATTATGTAACCTAAACCAGCCTCAAACTCTCTGTAATCCTCTTGCCTCAGTCTCCTGAGTGCTAAGATTACAGGCACATGCCACACGCCCAGCAAAAGTTTTTTAAATCAATTCATTTTATTCTAAGAATAACTTTTTCTATACCTGTAGATATTAAAATTTCAGTTGTAATTTCTTCAGCATTGACTTCTTTAATAATCCAAACATTATGGCAGCATAATTCATTGCCAAGCAGTCACAATTTTAAAAATTATTAGTTGTTAATTCAGTTATTACTTTCAAATTATTAATTTATAATTATTATTATGAATGTATGGTAACTTTTTATTGTATTAAGAATTTCTTTGTAACAAATAATGGGTTCACTTTTTCATGTGGGAAAAGGGGACTATTACTTAAACCCAGGGCCTTCTGCATACTAAGCACATGCTATACCACTAAGCGATATCCCTAGCTCTCAATCAACTTATTTTAAATGTTTTATGAACTTTACAAGAGAAGTAGTATATCTTCTCTATTCAATAGGCATAAAAACCTGTTTCCTATATACACGAGTGTGTGGGGGCATATACACATACAACAATTTATTTCTTGCATTGTTTAATTTGCGTATGTTCTTTCTTATTTTGTTCTCCTAAAGATGCCCAATTTTGATATGTATATATTAAAATCTCTTATCATTATTTTGTTTACCTCACTATTCAGTTAATGTTACAATTTATAAACTGTACAATGATGAGTTCAAATATGAGATACAGTAATCTCTTGTTAAACACCAAATGAATCAGAAAAACATTAAAGAAATTCTATCAGTAGAACTCCTTATAGCTAAATATATTGAAAATTAAGTTACAAGATATATTTATTCAGGGTTGAGGATTTAGCTCAGCAGCATAAGCACCTGCCTTGCAAGTGTGCAGTTGTGAGTTTGATCCCTGGTACCAAAACAAAAAAAAAAGATATATTTCTTCAGAAAAAAAATATTTTATCTAATGATATCAACTTAAATCTCTCAAGCACAACAATTATGCATCATATCATTTATCTCTTCTCACTTTGCAAATTGTAATTATTTCCATTGGTTTAATGTTGGCTTTTATATGATTGAAAATGATCGTGCAATTAGATAATTCTATTTTTTAAAAAGTAAAAATTAATTTTTATGTCAAGATATAAAGCCATAATTAGTAGAGTGATAAAAACTAAAAAGCAATTCAGAAACACTTCTTATTAAAATACAAAGTCTTGTTAGGCTAGCCTACAAATGTAATTATGAGCAAAGAACCTGTCTGCATTGTTCTCATTAAGCAACCATTCTTTGCTTTTTGATAACTGCTCTTTGGTTTTAAATAAAGGCATAGATAATGTACAAAATGCAATTGCATTATGACTGTACAGCAGCCCCAGACAGAAAGAACTGAATCACAAAGGAGAAAAGATAGCTGATGACTATCTTTGCTATTAATCACATTAGTTCAGAGCTTTATAGTTTTATGGGATAAACCAGGTGGAAAACCCTAGGAAGGGCTCAGAGTGTGAATACTAATATAACAGGTACTTATTATTACAATTATATTATATTAAAATGTTTAATGTTCATATAGGCAAAATGAGTTGGGCAGTTAGTCTGTACCTGATCAAATAGCAGAGCATTGATTTTAAAAGTTAAACGTTACTACAAACATTTATGAAGTGAATTCACCTGAATTCTTCACCAATCAGATTATTTTTTATTTTAAAAAAATAGTTTGTTGATCTAGGCAAAATGGCTCATGTCTATAATCCCAGCAGTTGGGATTCTGAGTCAGGAGGACTACCATGAGTTCAAAGCCAGCCTGGAATACACAGAAGACCACCTCTCAAAAAGTCAAAACAATAATAAATTTTAAAATGTTAATACAGAAACCACCACTGTAAGCCCTAATCTTTAGAAGAAAGACTAAACTATATCCTGTCTCAAAATTCTTTTGAATTAACAGCGACTTGTAGCCAGGCATGGTAGTGAAGGCCTGTAATCCCAGTACTGAGGGCAACTGCGGCAAAAGGATGGCAAGTTCAAATCCCACCTCAGCACTTACTTTTGTCTCAAAACAAAAATAAAGAGGCTTGGGTCCGTCCTATCTCACTGATAGAACATCCCTGGGTTCAGTTCCCAATACAGGGGCGGGGGAGTGACTCATTTTATCAAGTTTTTGTTTGGTCCTAAACTCTAGTTGGATTCAGCAAAATGACTCTTTCAAGAGACTGCTCATTGTTGTGTAGTAACTCCTCAGGATGGAAAAAAAACCAAGAATTCAGGTAAGTAAGCAGATCAAACCAGATCCACAATGAGGAAGAGTTCACTGCCACCATATATGTATCTGCGACCATCTACCAAATGCTTTACCCACTTCCTTCCATCTAATGCTCAGTACATCAGTCCTATGGGACAGATTATTATGGTGTCTACTTTATGTGAAAACTGAGTGATCAGAAAGTTACTGAGCAACAGCCAGGCATGGGTTTACCTGTAATCCTAGCACTCTGAGAGGCTAAGGCAGGAAAACTCAATTTGCAGCGCAGTCTAAACTACTGGGCAGCACACAGGCCCTTGTCTCCAAATTTTAAAAAGGCTGAGGATGCAGCTCAGGGACAAGGCCCTGGGTTCGATCCACAGTTGGGGGAGATAAACAGCTTACCCTGCGGCTGAGTGGATGTGAATCAAGACACCTGCAGTGTGCCCGTTATCTGCAGTCATTCTGCTAACCTGAAAAACAGGAAAATCAAGACTGGTCACTAAAGACAGGAGAGGCGCAGCCAGTTCCCAGGGAAACTCACTTCCAGGTTGGCTGCCCTTGAACCCCTCAGGCTGAGGGGAGGGCGGAGCTCCTCTATCTCCTGACCTCCAGGACCCCTGACTCCTTCCCAACCAATTGTCACTCCCACCCACGAGGTCTAGAGAGCAAAGGCAGGCAGCCACTGTCAGGCTCTTAGCCCGGGAGGTTTCAGCCGGAGCTACTGGCTGCAGCCGGAGCTACTGGCGGGCAGGAACCACTGCCGGGTCCCCTGTACGCTGCACCCTGCACCCTGCAGCCACCCTGCACCCTGCAGGCACCCTGCATCCTGCACCCTGTACCCTGCACCCTGTACCCTGCACCCTGTACTCTGCAGGCACCCTGCACCCT
This sequence comes from Hydrochoerus hydrochaeris, assembly GCA_004027455.1. Classification (NCBI taxonomy): domain Eukaryota; kingdom Metazoa; phylum Chordata; class Mammalia; order Rodentia; family Hydrochaeridae; genus Hydrochoerus; species Hydrochoerus hydrochaeris. The sequence continues at coordinate 47,420 of PVLA01011376.1, forward strand.
GCACCCTGTACCCTGCACCCTGTACTCTGCAGGCACCCTGTACCCTGCACCCTGTACCCTGCACCCTGTACTCTGCAGGCACCCTGCACCCTGTACACTGCACCCTGCAGGCACCCTGCACTCTGCACCCTGCACCCCATTGCACTCATTTTGGAGGGAGGAGGATCTCAAACTCACGGGGCCAGGCCTTATGCTAGTTATATATTTCATTTACTTCTTGCAGTTTTAACCCTTAATTTTTACACTGACAGAAACAGATTCAGAAAAGCCACCAGAGCAAGGAAGGTTCAGAGAGCTAAAACCACCCTATTTCCTCTGCTTGGCGGGTCGGCGGTGAAGACTGTGACAGTGTGATGAGGAGGCTAACTGCACTTTTCCTCTTTGTTAACAGGGTTAAAACAAGGCAACCACCTTCTGGAAAAAGCACGCTGCAGCTGGGCACAACCAGTGCTTTATGAAGAGGACTAAGGTAAGCGCCGGTGCTCCAGAGGGCACGCCCGCCCAGCGGGTACTCTTCTCAGCTCTGTCGGCTTTGCCATTCTGGACTCACTGTAACACCTTGGGACAGAAATTCAAGGCTCGGCCACCAGCTTTAGAGACACAAAAGCAGATGCCTGCCTGTGGATACACCTGTCTTCTGACTGCCATGTCCCCCATCTCCTACACAACCAATGAGTTGTAAATTCCTCAAGCAATGTGAGGCATTTTGGCCTTGCTGCCAGGGTAAAGCATAAAAGGGGCCTCAGTGCTGCTTACTTAATGACTTAACACCTGGCAGACAAGGTTCTCATTCTCTTGGCAGACCTAGGATGAGAGTTACCTTTATCCCCCCCACAAGAGCCCCTGTTCTCACAGTTCACCCTACTATTGGGGCAGCCAACTGCTCTCCATGCCCTCTCCCTTTTAGGAATGAGTTCCACTGTTCCCCCAAACACAGACAGGGCTCTGGGATTCCTTCAGGCTTTCACTGAGAAACAAACTCTCCTACAGAGCACTGTGTTCAGCAGGCCAGTCTGGCTCGGGAAATGCAAAGCAGTTTTAAAAAACTTGCTGGAGGATTTCTGGTGTTTTGGAGAGTGCCTCTGGGCAGATCACACACTGTGACAAGTTCTTTCCAAACTGTGACAATTTAATCATGATTTCTATGAAGGACCTTCTTTTCACACTTAACATTAGTAGGAGCTGCCCTTCCTCATTTTCCCCAAAATCGCAAAGTGGGTTTAGGATTAAGATACTGAAGCAAATGCACAGGCCTCTGAGCACTGCTCCCATTTCTGTATAGCTCCCTCACAGACATGCACAAGCAAGAGGTGAGTACTCTACTGTTTTGGTCAGCTTTCCACTGTGTACTGTGAGAAATACCTGAGGTAAACCAACTTATAAAGAGGAAAGGCTTGTTTTGCCTCATGGTTTTAAGGGTTTCAGTCCATGGTTGCTAGATCCTGCTGCCTTGGGCCTGTGACAAGGCAGAAGGATGTGATGGAACAAAGCCACTCATCTCATGACAGCTAAGACACAGATAGAAAGGGTTCAGGTTTCCAGTGTCCCCCTTTTAAGGGATATGGGCAAATACGAATGAGCAGATTTCCTCCCACTAGGCACCACCTCAGAAAGGTTCTACCATCTCCCAGTAGCAACACAAGCTAGACACTAAACCTTTAACACATGAGATTTTTAAAATGTAATGTATATACATATAAAATGTATATGTATATATAAAATGTAATTATATATATATATATATATATATATATATATATATATATTCATCATGGAGAGTTAGTACCTGTACATAACACATCGTAATTCTTTCTACTTTCCCTTCTTCTCTCCTAGCCTCCTCCTTCTATCTCTTGGTTTCATTCCCATCTGCAAAACACGTATCTCCCTGTTTTCTATTATCTATCTTTTATTTTACTTTTAAATTTATTTATACTTTCTGTTTTTCATTTATGCTTGTAATAGTTAAGCTTGTGTGTCTGATTTATTTCACTTAACATTATGATTCTTTCTGGAATAAGATGGAATCTCAGTGTTGTTTTACTTTGCATTTCTCTAATGGCCAGTGTATCAGTCAGTGTTTACTAAAGAAACAGATATAACACAAGATACACAAATGTGTAAGAACTTATAGGATCAGCTCAGGATGATCACCCACAGAGCTGAATGAGGAAGAGTGCAGAGGGTGCGTACACACTGGAGGACGAAGAATTCAGTCCAAGGTCCGGGGCTCACAGTTAGGAGGTGATGGGGCTGCAATAGAAGGCTGAGGATCTGGGCCAGGAGCGGAAGAGTCTGCCCCGGAAGCCAGGAGATGAAGCCCAAAGTGAAGGCGAAGCCGGGAGCTCCTCTGAAGACACAGAACCAGATCTGTCCTTCTTCACTTCCCCTTAAGACAGTGCAAGTGGGGAGCTGCCCGAAGGTGGGTCTTCCACAACCTGGGGTGTGGGATTGCTGAGCTGGCTTAGTTAGGCTTCTCTTACTGCAGGTGACACAGTCAACCAACCATCACAGCCAGAAATGCTGAACCTTTTTTCAGGTATTTATTGGCTATTTGTACTGCTTCTAAGAAGTAAGAGTGTCTATTCATTTCAGTTGCCTCTTATTTGATTGGATCTTTTATTTTGGTAAGGTCTAATTTTTTCAAGTTCTCAATGTATTACAGATATTAGTCCTCTGAGAAGAGTCGGGTACAGTTTGTTTCCCAATCTATAGGTTGCTTTTTCACTCTGATGGTTGTTTCTTTTGTTGTGCAGAAGCTTTTTTTTTTTTTTTAACAAATAGGAAAAAGATAAAAATGATACAGAATTTCAAAAGAAAGGAAATTAACACTCGGTAACGTATTGCATATTGTTATCTTGAAAATAGTTGTTCAGATTATAAGATTTAGGCATGAAAAAATGATCAAACAAGGAAAATATAACTGCTCTTTTTGATGAACAGAGATTAGTAGTATAGTTATCTATCTTGTATATATTTACATACATGTACACATGTGTATATATATAATCTTTTCCCTTGTTTTCTTCTTTCCCCTATCCCAGTTGTTCTTTTCTTTTGAGCAATTTCTTTCCCTTTCACTTTCACAATATCTATTCTACATTTTGGATCTTATTTACTCTTTTTTTTTTTACTCTAAGGAGACAATACAATATTTACACATTTGAGCTTAGTTCACTTATGAGTATGGTCCAGTTTATCCTTCTTTATAGCCAAGTAAACCTCCAGTTTATCCTTCTTTATAGCCAAGTAATACTCCATTGTATAAAAATAACACATCTTTTTTTTTATCTATTTTTATCTATTCCACAGCTGATGGGCATTTGAGTTGTTTCCAAGATCTGGCTATTACAAATTGTGCAGCTATAAACATGCGTGGACATATATCACCTTGGTATGATACTTTCAGTTGTTCTGTGAAAATACCTAGAAGGGGAAGAACTAAGTTGAATGGGACCTCCAATCCTAGTTTTTTAAAGAATATCCACCCTGATTTCTACAGTGTTCACACCAGTCTACACTCCCATCAACAATGGAGAAGAGTTCCTTTTTCCCTACAGCACTGGTTAATTTCTTGATGTTAGCCATTATTCCTGGGGTGAGGCAGAATCTCAGAGTTGTTTTACTTTGCATTTCTCGAATGGCCAATGATGTTGGACATTTTTTCATATATTTTTTGGCCATTTGTATTTCTTCATCTGAGAATTGTATATTCTTAAAACAAAATAAAATACCATTTAGTTAAAAAGAAGGCTTTCTGTTATATAAATACCATTGAAATGCAAATTCCTGTCTGGAAGAGGTAATACTGAGATACAAAGTCATATAACTCCCTACAATGAATGTAATAAATGTGTACCAATAAAAATTAAAATTCAACAATATCAATTATTAGCCAGGTGTGGTGGCTCACGCCTGTAATCCCATCACTCAGGAGGCTAAGGTGGGAGGATCACTGTGTGTTCAAGACTAGCCTGGGCTACAAAGTGAGCTCCAGGCCAGTCTGAACTGCATAGTGAGACCCTGTCTCAAAAAACAGACACACAAAAATCAATTATTTGTCTATGATAAAATCATACTAGTATATGAAAGATTAATGGAATAACCTTGCCTCAGTTGGATTGTGCCATAGTTGTGGTGGGGTTAGAGGAAGAGAAAACAAGGGCAGCACCCTAACATGTGGATAAAAGGGACACAGAGGGGCCACAGGTACAGCTTAATCCATCTCGTCTTCTTTCTTTCTTTGACATTTGGGATCAGATCATCTCACTTATTTTTAAAAACAGAATCTACTCAGTATTTGCCTCAAATACTTAGAAAAATAATAAAGCAAAAGGAAAGAAATAATTAAAAGTAAAGAAAGACAACCATGAAAGTAACTAATAGGTCAACTTTTCTTTTCTTTTTTTTTTTTTTGTCTTTTTGAGACAGGGTCTCGCTATGCAGTTCAGCCTGGCCTTGAGCTCACTTTGTAGCTCAGGCTGGTCTCGAATTTGCAATGATCCTCCTGCCTCAGCCTCCCAAGTGCTGGGATTACAGGCGTGAGCCACCACACCCAGCTAAATCAACTTTTCTGAAAAGTAACATTTATAAGCAAATATTCATCAAATAAAATTTTAAAAAGAAACATAAAAGCCAAGAAATATGAGAATAATAGCCACAGAAATCAAGTGTCCCCCCCCCCACATATAACCTTTGCTCACACCTCTGAAGAAAAGGGTAAGAGATTCAGGTCATACCCCAGGACAACAAACCTTCCGGAAATTCCCACTTCTTCCCGTAACTCTCCTGGAGCACTCCAGGCCTCACACTTCCCCAGACGCCCCATGTCCTCCCAAAATCCTCACCTTTTGTATCTTTTCTAGCCTTTCTCCCCCTTCCTCCTTCTTCATGTACAATAACTTAGTTTCTGACTTCTTTTTGCTTCCTTTCCACTTCTCCCATCGCAAAGGATCTCCTGGGAACTGACACAGTAAACCAAAATTCTAACCATTCTTCAGATTTTCAAGCTCTGTTAATTCCTGTCTTCCAATATTTGATATCAGATCCTGGTGACTATATATAAAAAAACTCAAAATGATTTAAAGACTTAAACAAAAGGTCTGAAAGTATAATTACTAGAAGAACACACACAGGAAACACTTCAGGGCACTGGAATTAGCAAAAATTTTGGGGGGTAAGACCCCAATAGCATAGACAACAAAAGTTCAAAAACCAAAAAAAGAATTATATCTAACTAAAAAGCTTCTATACAGCAAAAGAAAGAATCAGTAGAATGAAAGAACAGCCTACATAATATAATAAAATATTTGCAAACTCTTCATTTGTCAAGGAATTAACACCAAAAAAAAAAAAGGAATACAACACCACACCCCAAACAAATGAATAAGCTAACTTTAAAATGCATAAGAGACCTAAATAAACATTTCTCAAAGAAGACATATAAATAGCCAAACCATATATGAAAAACACTTAAAATTGTTACTCATTAAGGAAATATAAGTCAAACCTACAATGAGATATTACCTTGTACCTACTAGCATGGCTATTACCAAAAAAGACCAAAAGAAAGGTGTTGAAAAGAAAGTGAAAAAAGAAATACTTGCACACTGTTGGTGGGAATGTAAGTTAGTACAGTCATTATAGAATTATAGAAAGCAATATGAGCAGTCTTCAAAAAATTAAAAATAGAACTACTATATCATCCAGTAATAGTACTACTGGATATAGTTCCAAAGAAAATGAAATCAGTATATCAAAAAGACATCTGCATTTCTATGCTATTTACAACACTATTCACAAGAGCCAAGAAATGGAATCAACCTATGTGCCCATCAACTGACGGATGGATAAAGAAAATATGGAACATACGCCCCCTGGAGTGCTATAAAGCCACAGGACAGGATGAACTCCTCTCCTGCGAAGCAGCAGGAAGGGTCCTGAGGGCACTGCGTTCAATGAAATAACCCAGCACAGAAAGACAGACAATGTGCGATCCCTCTCATGTAGAACGGAAATATTGATCTCATTGAAGATGACAGCACAGTAACAGTTACCAGAGACTGGGAGAGGGGAAAGTTTGATCAGTGGCTACTAAAAACAATAAATACTGTTATTTCAAAAACGTTAAAAGAATAGATTTTGAATGTTTTCATCACAAAAAGGACAACTGTCTGGGGAAGGAGATGTGCTTATTCCAATTTGAACCTTACATAGTGTATTCAAGTATCAAACCACCGCGTGACACCACATATATATGTACAAATTTTATATGTCGGGTTTTTTCAAAGTAAAAAAAATTCTGGTGGGCGGTT
>PVLA01011377.1:0-53755 GCA_004027455.1 Hydrochoerus hydrochaeris
CCTCTCCAAAAATGGGCATCTGAGATGAACACACAGTTCTCAGAGAAGGATATACAAATGGCAAATAAATACATGAAGAAATGTTTGCCATCACTGGTCATTTGAGAAATGCAAATTAAAACAGCATTGAGATTCCACCTTACTCCAGAAAGAATAGCTGCCATCAAGAAATCAACTGATAACAAATGTTGGCGAGGCTTCGGGGAAAAAGGAACACTGCTCCACTGTTGGTGGGAATGTAGACTGGTGCAGCCATTATGGAAATCCATATGGAGAATTCTCAGACTAGGATTGGAAGCCCCACTCAATCCAGCTATTCCACCCCTGGGTATTTTCCCTGCAGAACTGAAAAGTTTGTATCACAGTGATATATGTGCACCCATGTTCATAGCTGCACAACTTGTGATAGCTAAATCTTGGAAACAACCAAGATGCCCATCAGCTGCAGAGTGGATGAAAAAGATGTGGCATTTTTATACAATGGAATATTACTCAGCTATAAAAAAAGATGATCTTGAGGCCTTCATAGGCAAATGGAGACAACTTGAGACTATCCTCACTAGTGAAATAAATAAGAATCATATTTATAAATATCATATTGTGTCTTTAGTGTAAAAAGTAAATAAGAACTACAAGTGTAATAAAACCAAAATGTGTAATTGCTATTGTAAAAAAGAGAGGAAAAGAAAGTACTCTAAGGGATATAACTGCATGTAAGTTTGAGTGTGTAAAATAGATGACCATATTGCTGAATCTTTGTTGGATCTTTGAGCAAAACTGTTTGTAGTCTGACTGAATATTTACTATGTACCCTTTAACTTTGTAACTTGAACAACTACATCCAAGATGACAATACGTACTTTACAAATTACTGATTTCTTAGTGAGGCTTTTTCTCATTCTCCTTTTTCTTTCTTTCTTTTAGGATTCTGTATTATTGCTACCCTTTTTTGTTTTGTTTTGTTTCTCTTTTTTCTTCTCTTTAAATAAAATTTTAAAAATGTATAATTGCTATTGTAAAAAAAGAGGAAATAGGAAGCGCTATAAAAGATATAGCTGATGTGTGTTTAGGTGTGTGGGATTGATGACCATATTTCTGGGTTCTTGTTGGATTGTTGAACAGATCTGTTTGCACTCTCACTGCTTTAGTGCCTACTTTGTGTGCTTTAATCCTGTAACTTGAATAACTATTTCTAAAAAACAATGTGTAATGTATCAACTAGTGATTTCTTACTATTTATCTTCTTTTCTTGAAATTCTGTAATATTTCTACCTTTTTCCTGGTTTTTTTTTCTCTTTAAATAAAAAAATGGAAAAAAAAAGGTACATATCCAAAAAGCCTACAGTGAGGATGAAAAATAAATGTTTATATTTTTAGAAAGGAGATACAGCAAAAATCTAAATAAACATGAATAATAAATATTTACATTCTAAACCAAAAAAATCCACTTTAAAAAAGTTTTATAAATTTATATGTACTAAACTGGTATGTATTAAGAATATAGGTTCAATAATACTTATATATTGTATACATTCAATTAGAACATGAAGATAATAAAATAAATGCTTATATTTCTTACCCAATTAAAAAACTGCATAATATAATAACAGGAAACTATAGCTTAATTCTCCTCTTTTTACAGATAAAGAGACAAAGTTTAAATGATTACAGAGATTCCTCAGGGCTGTGCTGGAAACAACAGATTTCAGTATATTCTTAATTATTCTCAACCTGAAGTCACACCTTCTTCATTAAAATATAATACTTGATAGCTCAACAGGAGAATTCAAAAATCACTATATGCAATAATTATATTTATTTAGGAGTGATCATGTGGGAATAAAACCCAAACATCTCCACACCCAAGGCTAATGATAGAGACTAAATATAGCAATCCAGAGTAAATTAGGTTAAAATAATGCCATTCCAGATAGTCATTAATCCCTCTACTTGGTAAGCATTTATTGATCACCTGTTTGAGTTGGGACCTTCTTAAAGAAATGAATATAAAAGTGTTTTATTCACTTTCAAAAGCTTACAGTTGAGTGAAATGAACAGAGAAATCAATACACAAATCACAGAGCAAGGTCAAAGGTAATAAGTAAAACTTGTGCTGGGGATTTAGCTCAGCAGCATAAGCATCTGCCTGGCAAATGCAAGGTCACAAGTTCAATCCCAGGTACAAATAAATAAATAAATGTTGTGAGCAAGGAAAAGTGAAACAAAGTAAAATCCTGTACATTCTCTTTATAATTCAGAGATCCTTTGCTTTTGTAAAAATTAGAGTTCACCAAAGGGCAAGGTTAAGAGTTGACCGAAAGTTCTCTACTTTTGGCCCCAAACTTCCGACCTCCAGCTCTAAATAGTTTCACTCCAACTGCAAAGCTAAGCAGAAGGGCCTACAAAAGACATCCTTACTTCTGACATCAAATGCCAATTCTGTGGTTTATCAAAACCACTCTCATGTTAGATAATTTCTTCAAAGACCTGGAGAGTGTTAGAAACCTATTACACTCATAATTATGTTTGTTACAGGTTAGAGACACAAGTTAGAAGCAGCCAAGGAAGAGCTTCACAGGCTAGAGTCTGAGGGCTCCAGACAGGCAGCTGTGGTTCTCACAATCAGAGTCCTCCGGCTTCCGTGTGAGACAGCATGTACCCAGGCTCAGGCATCAGACTATTCACTGCACAGACACGATGGACCGATTAACTGCCCTTGAGTTAGGATCAACTGCTAGCACCCATGAAGATGGTTGATGACACAAAGCTCCATCCAGAGCTCCAGTGATTCTGGCATGGTCTTTCAGGTATGGCCATCCCCCAAAGTTAGACTGTCACATTTGTCCCCACCTGAATCATCTATTTAACATGAATAGCTGGTCTCATGGATGGTTAGGAAGATGCTCCATACTATCACTTGGGAAATTCCGCATGGTGAGAGTTTACTTTTTAGGAGCTGAAAATAAAGACAAACTCTGAAAGAGATCAAATTTGATATAACACAGATCTATAAATAAGATACAGTACAAAATATTTTTTATTTTGTAATCTGCCAAATCTAGCCTATAATTAAAATGTCTAATTTATGTTACTTAGACAGCAAAATTGATTCTTCTTACTTCTTCCAAAATGCTCTCAAGGGAGGATGTTTCTAAATGGAAAAAATTATAACCGCAGGAATGTCATGCTAACCTGATGGATTTTCTAAAGAATAAATAGTCAATGTATGAGTAATGATGTATAGCAATACATTCATTTACTATCTCCTATAGGCAAGACACTGTGCTAAATCCTGTGAGTCATATGGACAATATTCTCTACCCTAAAAATGTTCACATTCTAATCACAGAGCCAGATAGAAGCATAAGAAAACACAACACAAAAGGAGCTCATCAGAAGCTGTGGTGTAAGTACAGAGGAATGGATCCCAAATATGGAAGAAGTGATTACCTCAAGGTAATAGCATATCATCATTGAACTTGACTAAGGATTTATAGGATGCCTTGATTCACACAGATGAAATTCTGGGGCAAAGAACTATATTAGTCAATGTTTTTATCTCTGGACACAGCACCAATCACAATTTGGAGGAGAAGCTTGCTTTGGATTCAGGTTTCGGGGGTTCAGTCCATGGGTGGCTGGCTTATGGCACAAGCATCATGGTGGAAAAGTACAATGACGACAGCAAGTGGAGCAGAGAAGAGCCCCAGTGAAGAAAGGTCCAGGGAGCAGACATGGACCCCAAGACCCCACCTCATGCTGCTGATCCCCCAGGCAGATCTCAAAGCTACTCACACTGAAACTCCACCTAACTGACACAAGTACATTGCTGTGACTACTACCTTGAGAAAAGCAGTGAATCTTGAAGAAACAGAAAATATGTACAGAAAGGTGATGGAGGATGGTGTTTAAACATGTGGGTTTGGAGCATAATTTAAAGAAAGAAGATTCAAATTGTGTGTGACTGATTTCCATGCAAAGACCTGTTGAGTCTTTGCATAAGCAATCAAGAGACATTTTCCTTGCTGTAAGGATTAATCAAGAGACAAGTGAGAAAATAACAGTTTTCCCTTTGAAAAAAGTGATGCAGTGAGTTCAACTATAATATGAATAATTTACTCAAGTATTGTTTATCTAAATAATAAAACTAGCGCAGGAAATATACTACATGATCAAAGTATATAGTAAATGATTAAATTTAGACAAAAAATACAGTAGAAGACACTACATTGCTATAAGTCCTCCTCAAAATTCTCCCCTTCCTTAGAATACATTTATCCCAGCATTCTTGCCACTTTCTCAAGCAGTTTCTTAAGAGGTGCTCTTCCCAGAGGGTCCTTACAATATGTGATCAAAACTATGCTGAGTGTTGTCGCCAAGAGCCATCCAATGGAAAGGCAGTTCGTGGAAACGTTACACGTCCTCACCCGCCTCATCCTGGGTCTCCTCCCACTGTGGGATTTCCGGCTTTTCCTTAAGGTCAAAATGACCACAAAGGTAAATGTTTTGAGTGGGTTCAGTACATTGGGATCGCCAAGGCTGCCAAGACACTCAGGCAGGAGATTTCTAGATCTCTTCAGAAAGTGTAAAAGCAATGGGATAAGTGTGCTCAGATTGAGGGGTCATGTTTTGAGGGATATTAGTGACCTTATTTTGTTATACTAAACCTTTCATTCAAACATTCACTCTATGTTTATTATACCTTCATGAGTCATAGATAGTGCATACACTTTTATTACTTTGGTAAACCATGTTTGAACATATATCACATCATTCTTATCCTGTCATGGACATGATTACAGAGTAAATTACAATTACTAAACTGAGGAATTGCAAAGGAAAGTTAAGGACATTTGGTCCAACCACTGACAGAGTCACAGTTCGCAGAAATCTTCGGGACAGCATCTTCCAGCTTTCTCTCTCTCATCAAATGTTCCTGGAGAAAGGGAGATAATTTGATTTCTATTTCTGTGCACTATAAACATTGAGAAGATGAGCCTTATACATATAAAAAGGAAGTGTTTGAAATGAATTTCTGACACTCATTCAGAGTCTCAAATGATTTTTCACAGACCTGCTGACCTCCACCCTAGAACTATCTGTCTTGAAAACAGCTTTTTCCCTCATCTATTTTATGTGCATCTTTCCATGTGCAGCTTGGATGTTGAGAAGAATCCCAATAATAAAGAGAAATATGCTTTCAACTGATACAGTTGATGGATATCTTTAGAAGGAAGCAAGTTCAAGCATGTATTCTGAAATTAAAAGTTGTCATTTATAAAATCTTCCCTTTTTCCAGAAGCTATTTTCAATTTCACTGTGATTTCCTCAAACTTCTTGAGTAATAAAAATCAAATATTACCCTTTATTTTAATGTTTTATTTGTCCTGTTATCTGAACCTTGTCAAATCCATATATTATTTGCTTTTCAAATTTCTATTCTTCCTCAGGCTCAGCTACTCACAAGACACCTCTTCCTCAGTACATCCACTTTGAGCTACACATCAAACAAAAAAACACACCAATGTGGTGTCTGGCCTTACATAATTACCCCTCGTTTTGTACTGAATAAAAGAACAGATTTAATCACACATTAAAAACCTTGTAGAAAACTTATGGGGTAAATCTCAAATAGGAGAAAAATGGAAGTTGTAGTTTTCTAAGAAGTGTGGTAGTAAAGTTTACAGAATGCCCTGGTGTTTGCTTTATGAATTAAGTGTTATATTAACTACACCTTAACCACACAGACCTTTGTCACCCATCATAAAATGGCTTGGGCCCCAGGGACCTGCCCTCCTTTGTCTCTTTCCTGTTCCATCTGCCTTTCAGAGAGCAGTCACATGGCCCATACAGGTCACAAGTGTGCCGCTATCTTCAACAGGCTAAATTACTCATCACTACTGACATTTGTATTTCACTTGTCTAGTCATCCTCTATTTACTGCGTGCCAGATAGGACATACATGTGAGGGTGTCATAAATAACACCCAAGCATTAACATGAAGGAATTGTCCCCCAGGGAGAGCACCTAAGAGGAAACGTGCGGAGAAAGATGCCACAGAGACAAAGATGTCAGAAAGGCTGAAGCCACAGGGCAATGCAAAGACATCGCAGTGACTTGTCTAACATGCTGGTAGTTTCACTTCCTTGTTTGCTGAAGGCTGGGGACCAGGGAGGCTGTAATGGCTGAGGAAGCCAGTGCTGCTGGCCCCCTGGGGAACACAGGTACGAGTCCAGCTGCAGTGCCAGCGGCTCTCTAAATTTTGTAATTCCAGAAAGGTCCAAACAGGTTGCATCGGATAAAATGATCCAGCAGTCTACAGGACCAAGAACACTGTAATGTTGTGCCCATGCCAGCAAGGAGGGGTGTAAAGTAACTCTTCCCTGGACAGGAAGACATTTGAAAAAATTCAAGAGGCGGATAAGCAATACCCTGCCAGTTAATGACAAGGACTCTGGGTTCCAGTGCTCACCAAAGGAACCTCTCCTATTCCCACACTTAAGTCCACACACAAATAAGGCAGCTGGGCTCCTGATGCATTTTTAGGTCCCAAACTCTGGGTGCTGTTAGAAGCTCACCTTTACAAATGGTTTTATAGGCAACATGAAAATAATGAAAGAGTATCCTCTCAATGTTGGAGAGTTGTATGACCTTGACAAGTCGATGTCTCTGAGGAAAATAGGCTTTATAAGGCCCCACTTGAAGGGTGTTTGTAAGCATTAGAAGAAGCATATTGTTGATATATGTTGGTTTGCAATAAACGCTACTCTTGTGCATTTAGTGTGTTAATCAGTAATTTGAACAACCAAAGTAAGTAAATGATACTGTCCTGATTTTAGTAATACAGAAACCCAGGAATGTAAGGGAAACAGTTGCTCATGGTTACATTCCTGGTCAGCAGCGGAACCACGGTCCCAGTGCACACATGTGTAACTTCAAATTCTTTACTTTTTATTTTTCAATATGAAAATCCCAATTTCTATAATGGAAAAACAGGGGCTAAAAACAAGTAGAAAATGAAAGACCTGTTAATTGGCTCTTTATATATATAATTATTAAAAATTAAACTATTTCAATTTTAGATTAGTGAATGGTGAAAGATATGGGTCTAGTTTTAATGTTCGGCATGAAGAAAGCTGGTTTTTCCAGCACCATTTATTAAAGAGCTATTTTTCTTTCAATAAAGGTGTTTGGTCTCTTTGTCAAAGATAAGGTAGTGAAGGGGGTTTGGGGTTGTTTCTGCATCTTCTAATCTCTTCCATTGATCTGCAGGTCTGTTTTTTCAACCAGTGCCATGGTGTTTCAGCACAAGATAAAATATATAGAGCCCTTGAAGACATTGATATAAGCAAAGAATTTATAAACAAAACCTCAGTTGCACAGGAACCATCACAAGGCATCAACTGGAATCTCATCCTATTATAAAGCTTTGGTACAGCAAGAGAAATCATCACTAGAGTGAAGAGATAATCCAAAATGTGCCAAATGTTTCCCCATTGTTCCTCAGATAAAGGACCACTACCTAGGATATATAAAGAACTCAAAAAATCAGACTCACCCCTAGATTTAAAGACACAATGCAAAAATGAGAATCTGGGGAGAAGACAAGATGGCCGATCAGTGAGCAACAAAACACAAAGCTTCCCAAGAGAAACAACTCATACGCCAGAATAAAACACCCTGGAGAGACCCAGATAGAGGGAGATGGATCCTCTTGACACAGGAAGAAATTAAAACATAAAAAAGCTCATCAAATACTTCAGGACTACAACTGAAACAGCTGAAAATTATGGGACACAGCATTTTCATGGTGACCCGCCAAGTGTGCACCAGCTTGGGCAGTGCTGCCTGGCAGAGCTGCCCAAACTCATTCCAACCGCCACTTACAGGACAAACAGCAACACTGAAGTTGGGGGTTGGAGAGCCCAGCAGAGAGTGGAGTCAGCGAAGGGACCTTCATTAATCAATGGTCAGTGCTGGGAATGAGACCCCACCCATGGGAAGGGCACGACAAAATGGGTGACATGTTGGAATTGGCAGGAGGAGCCAAAACTGGGAGTGACAGTGACTTCAGTTGGTTGCTCCCTCCCCAGAGCAGATTCATGGGATTTGCTTGGACTGGGCCACGCCCCTGGCTGGAACCCAATGAGCCATCCCAAATTGATTCCCTGCACCTAGCAAGCACTGATTGGGTGAAAGGCCCCTGAATGGCTGGCCTGGTGGGGAGGGGCAGGCAGGAGAGGGCAGAGGTCCCTTGCCAGCATGGATCGGAGGAACTGTGGCGAACAGGGAAGGGGGCTGGGGCCTGCACTGTACACCTGTGTGGAGGAAGCCAAGGCCATGACAGGAGAGAGAGGCAGGAGGAGGCCCCCAGCCCAGAACCCTGAGAGCCCTGATCCAGGAGAGGGAAAAACAAGGGAATCTGAGGGCAGCAAACACACAACAGCAGACATGGCTTCAATGGACATTAAAAGATATCTTCGGGACCTTGTAGACGAGCTCAAAACTGAAATATTAAATCAGGTAAAGCAGAATATGAGTAGTGTAATAAAAGAAATGCTCTCAGGAAGCATCTCTCAGGGTGATACAGACAGAAGAAGGGAGGAACACAAAAAAGGAGAAAAGCATTTGATAAAGAATATAAAGAAAATATAGAATACATGAAGCAGATTCAAAGAGACTACCAGGAAATTAAAAACTCCATTGAA
Source organism: Hydrochoerus hydrochaeris (assembly GCA_004027455.1). Lineage (NCBI taxonomy): Eukaryota > Metazoa > Chordata > Mammalia > Rodentia > Hydrochaeridae > Hydrochoerus > Hydrochoerus hydrochaeris. The sequence continues at coordinate 8,709 of PVLA01011377.1, forward strand.
AGCTGGCAAAATGCCTTAAAAGAAACTAAGGATAGATTATCAAAACTTGAAGACAAGTTTACAGTGTGTGATCATGAAAGGAAAGATCTCTTAAAAATAACAAGGAAACAGGCAGTAACAATACAAAGGCTAGAAGACGACAAGAGAATCTATAATATAAGAATAAGAAATGTGAACAAAGAAGGAGGAATACATACAGGCAAATTACAAAGGCTATTCACGGAAATAATTAAGGAAAACTTCCCAAGCATGGGAAAAGAAAATGACATTCGGTTATGAGAGGCATACAGAACTCCAGCCACCTATAACTGAAACAGAGCTACACACAGACATATAATAAAGATACCAGAAATTCAATATAAAAACAGAATATTAAAAGCCATCAGAGAAAAGAAACAAATTACCTATAAAGGTAAGCCCATCAGGATCATGGCTGACTTCTCAACACAGACCATCAGATCAAGAAGAGCTTGGAGTGAAATATTCCAAGCCCTGAAAGAAAATAATCTCCAGCCCAGATTGATGTACCCTGCAAAACTGTCACTAGAAGTTGATGGAGAAACAAGATGCTTCCATGACAAAGAGGAACTGGGCGAGTTTGTGACCACCAATCCAACCCTACAGAGAATACTGAAGGACATTCTAGAGAGAGAAAAAAAAATACCAGGATTTTAGGAACAGTGGCAGAAAGGTCTCAATGAGTGGGGCAGGAAGTAGAATGAAGAAGAAAAGTAGACAAACAAAGGCAGGAAAACAGCATGGCAGAAATGAGGCAGAGAAGGATAACTAGAATCTCTAACATAGATGGCCTTGATACGCTATATTGTTAATAGTGCTCCATGATTTAAAATCCACATCATTCACACTACTCTGCTTAGATGTATTATATTCTGTTCCAGTCATTCTACCTGTACTAGATTTGAGGGTACAAACAGTAATCCCGAAAATAACAGGATTTAGTATGGTAATCATCCTTAATTTCCTATTAACTTAATCTAAAGCTCTGTAAAACCTACACTGTTTTACCATGATTGATTGTAATCAAATCGGGTTTGTTGGATCATGGTTTTGTATTGATGGATTTTGTTCAAGGCTGTTGTGATTGATGGTATCAAGTCTGAGAGTATAGGCAACTGCACTGAAGATGACAAGATCGGCTTGCTAAGGCAGGTCAGTGGCTGGGTAATTAACACTGGCCCTTGGAGTCTGAGTTTATCTTCAGTGTAGAGGGAGCAAAACAGCCAGCCTGGGGTGTAAATCCTTTCCCAGTTTATTCCTCTGCCTGCTTTACTTTCTACAGTGCCTCAGCTGCAGTGCCCGTGTCTTTGTCGTCACACCAGTCTCCTGCCAGTCCCTGATTCTCAATCTCTCTCTCTCTCTCTCTCTCTCTCTCTCTCTCTCGCTCTCTCCTACATGGATTCTTTCCCCTTAATTGTTTCCTCCACCTAAGCCATCCCTATCTTCAGTTACTCCCTGGAAGCTCAGTCCGGATGTCAGCTGTTATTCCCCAGGAAGCCTTTTTGCTTGTCCTGTGTTGAACTGTCTCTCTGCTGATAAAGCCCCATGTAAGGGTCATGGTTATAATGCTGCATTAGGGGAGTGTTTAAATACATACCATCCCCACTGAACTGTGAACTCTCAGCACTAGTGAATCTTGTCTTTTGAATCTACACCAAATGCAAAATGCTACAGTTACTGAGTACTAGACATGGTATATCGATATGGTGGCTGCACTAAGGAGAAAAGTAGGACCAAGTCAACAGCATCAGATTTCTACTTCCTCTTTATTCTTGAGTGAAACAAACCCTTTTCTAACCAGCCAAGCAGGCAATGGCTAGAGCAGCTGAACAGAAACACAGACTGTACCCCCGGCAGTCACCCTCTAATGCAGACAAATACTGCTATTAGGGAAGGTGTCTACAGCACGTAATACCTTTAGTGCTTTTGGTACATTGACAGAAAGTTAATGGTTTTTGTTTTTTGGTTTGTTTTGGTACCGGGGATTGAACTCATGACCTTGCGCTTGCAAGGCAGGTGCTAAAGCCACTGAACTAAATCCCCAGCCCAGTTAATGTATTTTAATAACATCACTTTACTACTCAGTTTTGACTACAAGGATAGTATATTGGAATAAAACTGTATCTTTCCTACATTGACTCCTGAACAACAGTTTTTTATAATTACATAAGTGTAAGAATCAAACACATGTAAATGGTATGCCACATTATTTTGGGGACACTATCCTAGTTGAAATTTAAAGGAAAAGATCAAGACTGTTCAATGCATTGTCGCAGCTTTGCCCTGCTCAGGTCTCCCCACACCAGGGCTTCAGGCTGGCTGAGCTCCCACTTCCAGGGTGGGCGCCCTGAGAAAATGCAGGAGGGTTAAGCTCACTTTTCTCTGACACACTCAATCTAAAATATTCACAAGTAGGATTTAGAAAACTGGGTAAGGGGAGCTGTCATTAGCTCAGGAAAGATTATATCTTTTAAAAACTGAGTTAAGGTTACCATGCATTCCTTACCCTGTCTCCATTCTATTATGGTATATGTAGCTCTTTAGGTACTATTGTGCCCAGGCTGCTCGGCCCCAAGCTTTCATGAATATAAATATTTTTCTCTAAAAAGAAGAGGGATTTTTATTTACTTGCATACTGAAGTGCTCAGACTATTTCCTTTTAGATTTTTTAACCATTTACCTTCAACACTGAGGCCAATTGTAGCAGTATCCAAGCTGATCACATTCTGATGCTCCTAAATATCCTTCTCGTGGGAAATGAGAGACATACTGTATTGTGAAGAAAAAACAACACACCACATCTTTTGTGGGGTGTGACAATTGTGCTGCCTTCAAAGCTGTGTACAAACAAATAGCTATAAAAAATTATAAATGTTGAAGGGGGATTATCATTACTCTTGCGATGGAAATAATCACCCAATTAAACATCAGTAAAGAATATGTTAGATTTAGAAATACTTGGTTATTTTCCCATGTAATAGATCCTTTCTATAAGAGGTATTCAAGTAACACAATTTATAAAGAAATATCTTTACTAGTACAATCATTTCTTTATAGTCTACTAATGTAATGTCATAAATTTGTCGTTACAATGTAGACACTTGTGTTACTGCAGTGATTCTGTCAGCCTAACAAAAAGAGAAGGTACCATAATGACAGAATAAATGGAGGAAGTCTTTAGAAGTAGTTCCTCTCCTGTCTCTCTTTCTGAAGCTGTTTACTTGAAACCTAAGTTATAAACATACACTGTATAATTCCACAGTTATCACTTCACACCAGTGATATATTGCTCACAGTAACTTCAAAGAATTACTGTGTTCAAAGTGACTTCAGTGTATCTAAAGATAAAAATATTTTTCCTATCCAATATAGTTCTCCCTCCACCCCCAATTGTGTATGGTATAATTGTGCTACAAATAGATAGTTTCCATAGATGAAGTAGGTAGGGTACTTGTAGATTACAAAGTAAATTTAACAGTTCCCTGCTGACATTCCAAATGCAGGGCACCAGGGTGATGGGGCCAAGGCCTTGCCTCCGTCCTTCCACACAGGGCCTGTAGTTCTCTGATTCTGTCTGTGACAGATGACGGCAGAGCTCAACCGCAGTTACAGGTAACTGATCACCTGCTCTCGGAGCAGAGGACCCTGGCGTCAGTCCTTTCGTCACCTGCACATTGCAAGGTGAAAACTTCAAATGCTCACAAGGCATTGTAAGACATTTGGGGGACAAATATAGAAAAAGAAGAAGAAAAATAAATGATCCGGGTAGATTGGAGTTTTACTATGAACAGCCTTGTACATGCAGCAATTTTGATAAATCATGTACTCATGGAATAGAATTCTCTGTTGGTTTCTAAATGTTTCCAAGTCTAACGCTCTAATGTACATTTGATCCATTTCATTTTATCACTAAGAGAAAAACTGTCAAACTGCCATTAAACTGACTTTACTCTCAAGTACAAAAAAGCAGAACTAACTTTTTCTTAAAAAACCAAGCAAACTAATATTTTCCACCCTTGAGACATGAAAGTTATGTGAAGGAAACATTCCCAAGAACATGCCATAATAATAGGAAGGAAGGGCAAAACATAAGTGATTTGTGTGTCTGCATATGTGTTGTGTGTTTATCCTTAAATCTTTAAGGAATAAATTTCAACACATTTCTCTCAACATCTTTTTTAAAAAGGAGTTTTGCAGAGGTAGATGCAATGTTATAAAGTGCTTCCCAGTGCAATTTAATTCCTGATAGGCCAACCTAAGAATACACTGCCCTCTCTTTAAACAAAATGATTAATTTATTGAGCGTTAATAATTTACTTTTAAGAATAACAAAATAGGTAAAACAATTTTGTGTTTTTCTATTTAGACAAACAAAGATGATGAGCCTGTACACTTCTTCTTAGTTAACCTATAAGATTCTCTCACAATTTAACAGAGAAATGGCAAAGTGATTGCAATTTACATGAAGTAATATTTGTCTAATTTTGGGAAAATAGCTATTATGCACCTTACATTAAGTGTGGAAGGGTTTTAATGTTATGATTCCTCTCTGTCAGTTTAAGCGCTGATTTCAGACAAATAGACCCTGATGCCTCAATTCCAGGGACTTGTCAAATTACCAAGTGAAGATGTGTGTTAATGAACTATTTTAATTACATTCAAAAAGTACATATTTAGGATTCTAATTTTTATTAATAATATAATAGTAAAATGTATTACAGTAATGCCCTGATACATGGTATGAATAGAAAATCTACATACAATCACTTTAACATGAAGTTCTTTATATTGATTTATAATAATTTGTTTTAATCTATTTCTCCCTAGAAATGCAATATTGTAACACATTATTATACATGTTTTTCCTCCACCTGAACAATGCACGCTTTTGAGCAAAATATCAAAGTATGAAAGTAACAAATAACCTTTAACCAGAATTCAGAGTCATTATGATTTAGCGTAACACCAGTTTGGCAATAATCATATCAACAAAAGTCCGTGAAACCCTCCAGGCACAGGCGGTAAAGCACAGGAAAGAGGACAGGTGCATTCCTCCGAAAATAAAACGTCCATATGAAAGAGCAGCTAAATAAACGAAGCAGAAAGTGGGTCCTGGCTAGAAGGAGCTCACGGAAACGGAACGGGAGAAGGTGGGCTGCTGTGAGTTCCTTCACCAGCACGCTCAGGAAAAGACTCCTCTGGATTCGAGACGGGAAGATGCAGAGGTCTGGTAGAAGCCTTGTCAGCAGGGAAAAGAAAAGGCCCAGGGCTGGGACAGGAATCAACTGGCTAAATGTGAAGAACAGAAAAATGCATCAGGAAGAGCTCAGAGAAGAATGGACAAAAAGCTGGGAGGTGAGTTTGAGGAAAGCTGAGGTCTGACTTCACGAGGACGTGAAAGACGCAGTGTGCAGCTCGGGCTTGAGCCCCCTGGCGCTGGCCACCAGGGCGGGGTATCAGCAAAAGGTGGTGAAACGTCCCTTCTGATTTTAGAAGATTATTTTGATAGACGGGACCACACTGTAGTAGGGAAAGAACAGGAGCAGTGAGATCAGTTAAGAAGCTATTGTGCTGTGCAGAGCAAAAGCTAATGACGGTTCAGATGACCAGTGGGAGAAATGCTGTGACCCAAGATATATATTGAAAGCAGAGATGACCTAATTTTCCAATAGACTACATGAGATTCTGGTCATGACCAAAACACAGAAGAAAACGAAGAACTAGAGCAATTTTTAGGAATGAGACACACTCTCCCCCGCCACCCCAGATATTGACATGGGAAGGTCCCACTCACCGTCATGGGGAACTAGTGCATATCATTCATTAGTTAGGACACAATTTAAAAAAAAAATCGCTAAAACTAGTGGAAAGGAAAGAAAATCAGCAACTAAGAGGGATACACAACATAGGACAAGTTTTCCAGTGACAGTTTTTCATGCGACAGCACACTAATCTTTAGTATTTGTGATAACCATAACTCAGAAAAAGACTGGCAATTTTTCTGTTTAGGAATCAGAAAACAGCATGGCAGGAGAAAAACATAACTGGGAATTGATAAATCTGCACAAGAGAAAGAGAGCCACAAAGCAGGAATTCAATATTCTGTTTATAAACTCTGAACAAATTATTAACAAATTTCTGAATTATATATGGGTAGAATGAAATCAAAGCATCCTGTGAAGCAGAAAGAGCTAAAAGAAGTTTTAGCTGGTACTCAGCAAAAGGTAGCAAGAATTTGGAATTTGAATTCAAATAAATTAACTAAGAAACACTAAAATTAAATTAACCACAATATTAAGAGAAACAAGTATGTTGTTAAGAATTGCAGAATACTGTGTAATAACGTATTCAACAACTTGGAAGTGGAGAGAGACAGACAGAAAAAGACAGAGACAGAATAAAAGCTTGCATGCCAAATGTTCAGATCAGAATTCACCACAAAACTGATCTCTAAGCATCACCCAGGAGGATGCTCAGTGGTGAACTAAGGCTAGCCTCACAATTTCTATGTGCAAAGGTACTTTTCTCTGGAAAGCACTGGAGGATCACTTTTCCCAAGTTGGAGAAAGATACACAGGAATCCACCAATGCTGAAATTGTATGTTTCCAGGTGCGAATTACATAAAGGGAGCCGCAGTACTCAGTCAAGAGGTGCCAAAATGAAAAATCTCTAGGAATAAAGGAAAAATGCAGCAAGAAGAAAAAGAAGAAAGAGGGGAATTGAGTTGACCTGATCTATTTGACCTTGCTGAGATAAATAGCATCCGGGGAAATGGACTTTCATGCCATTATTCACGCCAAAAGAAAAAAGTCAAAGATGTCAATAACAAATGGCAATGCAATCATAGTACACGCTGTGCCACAAAGAGCAATGTTTACCTCTATCCATAGCTTAAGAGGTAAGTGCTGATTTCTGAAGTGCACACAATTAAATGAGACACAGATGAGTGTGTGTGTGGATGGGACATGTGGTAGAGAGACGGACTCGAATGTTTTCATTTCTCATATGTGTGATTTTTATCCTAGCTGTAATTTTATTGTGCAGTATTAAACATGTATTTTCACTACTATTGATTTTAGATGTTTTATATTAGTGGTGAATCTATGGTGTGCAATGTTTTTGTTTTAATACAAATGATGCTAATGTTTGAGTTGTTTTTTCTAAATGAAAACCTCAGTATTCATATTTAATTGCAGCATTTGGCACTTTGTGATAAGTAAGTGGGTTGGGGCTGTGGTTCGGTCACTCATGTCTAAAAGGTTTGCCGTTCCCATTCTATGTGTTTAATCTATATTTTCCCCATTGGCCAATATATATCTAATTCATATTTCAAGCTCTTAAATTAGCTCTCATCTTTTTATGTTTGAAGTGTAGGAGGTTGAACTAATTGTATTTTCCAATTCATGGAACAGTTTTACACTTGACAAATACAAATGCCATTTCAACTTTTTGTTGTTGATTCTCTTTTTTTCCATAATCTCAGTTTTCATTATATTGGCAAAGAATACATGCAGTCTAATATTTTTCCAGAATTCATTTTTTATTTGCTTTTCTAAGTTGTTTATGTTCATTTTCTGTACATATTTGAAATTCAAAATAATGTTGTCATGCTATAGACATCATTTTTACATTTATTTTAATCATTTTATTTCTATGTGTCTAGATATATATCATTGTTTCAAACTGTACCATAGTATTCTGTGGTTCACCTACTTGCTCCTTATCATCTCTCATTTACATTTGTCTAAATGCAAATTATTCTTCAATTCTATCAAGATCCAAATTAAAAGTCAAACAAGAAATTTCCCCATTTACCTACCTTGGAAACGATTTCAAATGTCTCCACAAGCCCAGAACTCCAGACTCTACTTCTTTGAGAGACTGCGTGTATTCACCCCACTGTGTTTTACACAGCTGTATATACAGATATTTATGTTCCTGTCATGCTTACCATGGATATTTTCTCACTCTTCACAGGTGTATCTGTAATGACCAGAACGATTTGCACTTGTTTACCTCTAACAAACACCCGGAACACAATGGGTTTGTGAGCAGTCATCAAGTTACATCATGACTGAGGACACAATTTGTGTCTTCTTCAGTTTCTATTTTTTATAAATGTGTGTTTCTATTGCATCGTGGTTGCACCCCTGTGAGGAGTGAGCACATGTGCATAACAACATAGCTTAATTCTTTCCTCTCCTCTGCCCCTTCCCTCCATTCCTTGATCCCCTTTCCATTTGAAAATAGATCTGTCTGCTTCCTATTACCATTCATTTTGCTTTTTATTTATATTTTGAGTTTCCCATATAGGAAAAACCATGTATATTTTAAGCGTCTGTATCTGAATTTCTTCACTTAGCATTAAGATCGTGGGATACATCCATTTCCTTATGGCAAAGTCAGACTCCGATGTGTGTAAAGATCACATTTTTAATCCACCACCCACTGATGGGCATGTATGCTACTTTCAAGGTTTGGCTATTATGAGTAGCTCTGGTGTTATCACAGTTTTTCAGGTATCAAGAAGGGCAATAGATGGCTTAAACTGAATTTTTTTTAAGGAGTCTCCACACTGATTTCCACAGGGCTTGCACTAGTTCACATTGCCACCCACAATGTAGTAGGGTTCCTTTTATCCAGCACACTCTCCAGCATTTACTATTAGATTTCTTGATGATAGCCACACTTTCTGAATAAGATGGAATTCATCCTGTTTTAAAATGCATTTCTCTAATGGCCAGTGATGTCAAACATTTTTTTCACATATTTATTGGCCATTTCTACTTCTTTTGAGAATTCTCCAGTCATTTCAATGATCCATTTTCTTGGCTGGATCTTTTATCCTGGGGAGTCTTGGGTTTTTGAGTTTTTATATATTCTAAGGTAGTAGTGCTATATCTGAGAAATAGTTGGAGAATTTTTTTTCCATTTTGTAAGTTATGTCTTCACCTTATTGGTTGTTTCCTTTGCTGTGCAAAAAGCTTTTCAATGAGATATGATTCGATTTGTTGATTCTTAATGTTAACTTCTTGTGTTGTTTGGTTTCTGTCCAGAAAATCCTTGTCTAAGTCTATGCCTTCCAGAATCTTATATATTTGTTTATCTTCCAGTGATTGTTTCTATTTTAAAATTTAGTTCTTTGATTCATTTTTATTTCATTTAATCCATGAGAGATGTATGGGTGAAGGCACAGTACTCTGCAAGTGGGTACTCAATTTTCCCAACATTATTTATTAAAGTAACTGTTTTTCCTTCAGTGCAGGTTTTGTCTCCACTGTCAAAGACCGAATGGATGAATGTGCCTGGGGTTTTCTGTATCCTCTATTCTTTTCCACTGATCCCATATCTATTTCTGTGCCAATACCATACAGTTTTGTCATTGTAGCTTTGTAACATAACTTCAAATCTGGGGTTATAACTCCTGCTTTGCTCCTGCCTCTCAAAATTGCTTTCTGATATTCTAGGTCTTTTTTCTAGTTCTTCAGTGAGCACCATTAATATTTTGATTGTAATTGCATTAAGTGGGTACATCAGTTTTGTAAGTATGGTCCTTTTGACTGTGTTGGTTCTGGCTGTCCAGGAACAGATGACATCTTTCCATTTTCTGGTATCATCTTTGACCTCCTTTTATGGAAAACCACAGTCTTGGTTGCAGGCGTCTTTCCCTTCCTAGGGCAGGTTAATTCACAAGTATTTAATTTTCAATGTAACTGTGAGTAACACTGCTTTCCCAATGTCTTTCTCAGTAAGTGCATTTCTGTACAAGAAAGTTATTGATTTTGTGCATGGACTTTGAATCCTGCTGTATTGCTGAATTTACCTATTAGTTCTAAGGGGTCTTTTGGTGGAATTTTGGTATCTTCTTCACAGAGAATCTTGTCCTTGAAGTTAAATAATGATAATTCAACTTGTTCTTTTTCCACACATCCCTTCATTTCTTTGTCTTGCATGTTTTGACTAATGTTCTGAGTAGTATGACATGCAGAAATGATACTTGTCTCATTCCTGATTTTATACAAAAATCTCTTAATCTTGCCCTATTTAATATGATGTTAGGAGTGGGATTTTCATAAATAACTTTTATGAGATTCAGATGTAGTGCTTCAATACCTATTTTCTTTCAGGTCTGCATCATGAATGGATGTTGTCAAAAGCTCTTTCCACATCTATTGAGATGATCACCTGACCTTTGTCCTTGTTTCTGTTTCTATGATGCATTAATTACATGTATTGACTTGCATATGCTGCACCATTCCCAGCATGAAGACTGCTTAGTCGTGGCATATGCTCTTTTTGATGATTTGTTGAATTCTGCTTGCTGGTATCTAATTGAGAATTTTTACACCCATGTCACTAAGGAGATTGGCTTGTAGTTCTTTTTTGACTACATTCTTGTTGAGTGTTAGAATCTGGATAATTTTAGCTTCTAGGAGATGTTTTGGGAATACTCCTTCTCTTCCAATTTTATTAAAGAGATTGAGAAGTATTGATGTGACATCTTGCCTGAAATTCTTGTGGAATTCATTAGTGAATCCATGTAGACCTGGGCTTATCATACTTGGTAGGTTTTTATTATTGCTTGAAATTCTTTGCCTGGAATTAGGTTATTCAGAGTTTTTGTATCACTGAGATTCATATCTTTCTTTTTATTATAAAGAGGAAAAGGCAAAAACAGAAAAAGCATGATGCAAACAAACCAAAAAAGTAACTAAAGCAAAACGACAGCAACAGCAACAAAACACAACAGTAGCTATGTAGGTTCTCAAAACCAGATGACAGGAAGTTGACAATGACTGTTATGTTGCATGTTGCTGTCTTCAATACAGCTGCTCAGGTCACCAGACAGAAATAAAACAAAATAGAATGTAATAAAACATTGGATTTCAAAAACAAGACAGAAGTAAATGCCTTATAGTTGTTATAAAGCATAGTGTTATCCTCCAAATAGATGCTCAGACTACCAGCTTTAAGCCTGCCAAGTCAATCAAACAACACAAGCATTAAGTTATTTTTTTACTTCATTTTGTATCATCTCAGCCTGGCTTCCTCCAAATTAGCCCATTACTCATGGTGCAGGGCTGCTGCTTTTGTCTCCCAGCCTGTACCCTGGCTGCTGCACAGGAATGTGTGATTAGGCTTCTTAGTTCTCTTCCTGTTCCCCGTGGCAAGATGCCCCAGCTCACAGGAAGGTGTGGTTTTTGAGATTCGTATCTTTCTGTCCTTAAAAATTCATCTTATAAGTTGTGCTATTTCATAGTACTAATTTTAATCATTCTACAATAAAAATCATTTCATTGTTGCTTAAAAAATTAATGCATTTGTTTAAACATATAAAATGAAGTAGAACATACTGTATTTGAATTCATAATGAAATCAGTAAAATTTTTGGAATATCTCCTACTAAAATACTCACTGATTCTTAAAAATAGTATGTCTGTCTCTTATGAAAGAAAATAAAAACACAAATATGCTGCCCTGATGATTTATAATATGTGTAAACTCATTGTGTTACTAAATATGGTACTGTAGTTTACAGAAAAACAGAAGCTCTTTATAAGATGTCAAATTAACAGATCTAATTTAAAATTTCCAAAGATACCAATAACAGCTGTGCTTTTTAATATATTTGAACCACTATGTTCATTCTGCACAAATATGTGGTAAAGAAGCTTCTGCAGTGAGTTTTATACATATTACTGCTAGAGAGGGGCTTGTTTGCTTTTCTTAATGAAATATTTATGAAAGTGCTACATGATACAGGTGACAAGATCAGTTTGGGGTACACTGGGTACTTTACATCTAATGTAAATGCTAGATAGGTTGTATTTGTGGGAATTTTAGTTTTCCATTACTGTATATAGCATTTTGTGTAACAAATTCTAGAAAACTATGGAAATACTATGTTACAGTGTTTTCAAGAGTTGTTACATTTGGAATTTCTTTGTTGACAGTAGCAAATTTCTATTTAAAGTAAATAAAAGTCTGTAGAGCACGCTCCAACTATCACTTTAATTACTTTATGATGTTTTATGAAAATAGGTCTTCCAGTTGCCCCCTAATGAGGAGAGGCTTACTGCAGTGTAAAGAAGTGGCTGTTATTAGTGTTGAAATCAATTTAGGACATTGATCAGTCTGTGCTAAAAGTGTGTTTGATTGAAGTGTATCAAGTGTCTATGTGGGTGTTATTGACAGTGAACAATGTTTTTCTCATAGAAAGAAGCCTTCTTTAACTTGGTTGAGTTATAACCATGTGCTTTGTTCTCTGGATTGCTGCCTGTTGATGGTCATTTGTAGTTAATGATTGAAATAAATGAGATAGGTAATAATATGCACAAATGCACATCATAACCAAGAATGCATCTTGGATTACTTCACCATACACCTAAAATATTGAGGGTTTTAACTTTTCTACTATTCTGCTGTATTGGGTAAAGACTGTCTAATATGAAAAATTCTTTTCAAATTCTTGGAAAAGGTGTTAAGAGCAAAAAACTATTTGGTGTTCTTCATTTATCTATTTATTTTGTATTTTGTAAATTTTTACTTTGCCCAAAACAAGCAATAAAAGAATGATAGGGAAACTTGAAACCTTTTTAAGACACACTAAACTGTATTTACAGTAATAACTATAATTCAGGATTCTGGGTAATAACATGATCCAATTCACGTGTGACACACTAACATTGGAGACAAGCAATAAGGTAGAGACCTCTTTCCTTGGGGCTCAGGGATCCGTCAGCCCAGGCCATTTGCCTTTGGTCAGGGGCAGCATTTTCAGCATGCAACTACATAGTTTTATACATAGACTGAGAAACCAAACTGTTTGAGGAGTATGTGTCTGTTTTTATTAATTTTTTCAAATATCAAAATTTTGGTTTTTTTAATCACCAAAGAAAGTATATAGATGTCAAATAACCACAAGAAAATATACTCAACTCTGTTCTTCAGAGAAAAGGAAATACAAGCGCATGTCGCTGCGTATGTACCATTTAGGGTGACGCTCCTCATGTTTCTGTTTTCACTGGTCCCTGTTTGAAGCACTCAGTGGCTGTGCTTCCTGCGGGGTGTCAGTGCACAGGCCTCACTCAGCTCAGACAATGCTCTGTCTTCTCCCCTGCCTCTTCCCTCCTGGCTCTTTCCAACTCCTGCTCCCCTTCCCATTTGTAAATCATTTACTGTTATCATTTTGTCCTCCCATCCTTTCTTCCTCACCTTTCCCTCGCCCCTTCCCCCTCCAGTCCTTGCTTCCCCACCCATTTGAAAAAGATCTTCCTGTTTCCTATTTATCTTCCTCCATTTTGGGCCTTATCTATGAATGCATATTTTTTTGAGGTTTTCATTTAAGAGAAACCGTGTGTTTTCTAAGCTTGTGTGTCTGATTTATTTAATACCATGGCCTTAAATGGTAGAATAGCAAATTTTAACAACTACCAATATCAAATACTGAAGAAAATGTAGAAGAACTTGAATTTTTATATAATAATGGACTATCTAAGAATTTACAACCAATTTTTCAAACATCTTTTAGACTTAAAATTTACTGATTCCATTGTTACATATTTGTGTAAATTAAAAGAAAGTTGCATCCAAAAAGAAATACTTGCACAAAATTTTCTTAGGCAGGTTTTGTACATTAATCAAAAACTAGGAGAAAATACTCAGGTTGGAATAAAGATATAAACACATTGTGATATAAAAGAATAAAATGATTAACATGAACATTGTATACAAAACATAAGCAAATATCAAAAATATTGTATTGAGCAAAATATTGCAGACAAAAAGCACAAATACTGTGCAAAGGTGTTTGTGTGCAATGCATGTGCAGACAGGATGGTGAGACCCTCAGGACAGAGGCCGCGCTGCGTGCGTTTACCACAGGGTCTGCAGGACGGGTCAAAGAAGTCTTTCTGGAGGGATGGGGAGGGTTGAATGGCACAGTGGTCACACAGGTAGGTTCATGGAAGTCCCCATACTTCAGGCAGCGAAGGGCCACATATATAATGTAGGGGTGAGTGTAGAGGTGGGACCCTTGCAAAGCGATGTCTATGATTAACAAGAAACGAACTCTGTAAGATTTGTTAAAACTTTAGTAACTCTGCTTTCGTAGGTATAAGAGGCAAATAAATGAGAACTTGTTCGGATCAGAATTTAAAACTCTAGAAACACTGAGATTTTGTTTTCTTTGTTACGAAAAAGTAGCCAGATGTTTGCCTAATTCCACTCAAGTCTTGTACAAAGTGAGCCTCGTTTTTCTGCCTGTGTGAGAATTATATTGCATTTAAACTCGGAGCCATTTCTCAACATTTCACTTTAGCAAATTGAATGTGTTGAATCATCCCCAAGTGTCTTCAGCACGGCTCCCGACGTCGCTGCCCTGGAACCGTCTCCAGCTCTCCTCTCGCACCTTCCCTCAGCCGGTCTCCGAGGCCACAGTCCGCATCCAGAGAGGTGGAGTAGTGTTCCACAGGCAGCTCCTCTTCTCCATGATTTTGTTTCCATTCCAACTTCACCCCCAGCATTAGTGGTTTTCATTTTTTCTTGCACTTTCCCATAGGTTACAAATTCTTTTCTGTAAATCCTTTTTTTTTTTTCCTAAAGGGTCACATGGCTTTACCACGGGGAGGAAAGGAGACACACATGTTTTGATCTCTGTGCACAAAGCAGATAGCAGCCTGCAGTGACAGGCCGCAAACTGATCACGGAAAGCAGAGACGTGATTGGTCTCTGCTGTGAAGAGCCCCAGCGAGCCATGTGTGAGGAGAGAATGATGCTTGCATTCTGCACAACTGCTCACAGCCAGTGTACTACAGAGGCTGAAATTTGAACCTCTTGCTCAGGACTTGATAATTTTTAAAAACTAAACTATGGCAACTGAAATTTGTGCATATGGAAAACTGCCTGTATTTGTTAATAATTTAAATATATTTAACATTTTAGAAACATGTATGTAAGTGTGACATTGTATAAATCAAGTTTCTGACTAAAATTCAGAGAATATTTTCAGCGTCCTTACAAATAACTTTGTATCCTTTTCCCTACATATATATGTAGAACTTAGACACCACATAGCACCTAGCGCAATTTTAAACTTTGTATTTCAGACATTTCACTATCTTGACTCATTTACAAAATATCCCTCTTAGAAAGATGTCATAACCCCGTCATCTGAGCGCAGCATAGAACTCGGAGCAGAGTGTTTCATGGAAAGGATGCCACGGCCTGCATGCAGGACGGGGGTGGGCTGTGTCCCAGAGCCCCGGGGGACGCCTGGACCCCAGACTGAGCCAGAGTTGGTGTGCGGTGTCTCACTGTGCACGCCGCGGGCTCCCACGGAGTAGCGAGTGGCAGCAAGACGGATCTCTCATTCCACTGCGCGTGAGCCGGCGCCCCTTTCCGCCGCTGTTGTCGCGCTTTGGGGCGGAGATGAAGTAAAAGCGGGGCTACCTGCACACAAGCCCTGCGGCACTCCGACAGCGGACCACCCCGAGCAGGGCCGCGCTCTGACTGCGGCGGGCACAGGGACCACTCACTGCCGTGGGCTGGAGCGGGATGCGCCCGGAGCCCCACAGTGGACACTTAGAAATCGTTTACTTCGGGTTTTCTTGAGTATTTTCAGATAATGGTTCTGCACAGGTAACTGAACACATAGAGAACAAAACCATGGATCGGTGACAGGTGCTTGTTCTATGTTCTGTCCTTTACACAATGCTGCTGAAACAGTCTTTGATACGGTGCCTTCGAAGGATGCATAACGCAGAACACAGAATGTAAACGCAGCACGGCACAGCAATACCGCTGCCTGCGTGCTATACAGATGTGGAAATCAGCAGCCACCGTCACCCTGCAGAAGGGAGACACCGCGGAGACACGGTGCTTCACCGCGCGACGCCCCGCAGCTCATTTTCCGGCACCGCTAAAACACGGCACTCAGTCGGCAGCAATTTCCGTGTTATCCTTCGTCCACCAACTACTGCTCCGCTCTGCCGCCCATGCTGCGTTTACACAGCCAAGTCACTCAGTGTTTGTTCCATGACTAGTTGGTCTCAAAGCCACGTGAGGTCCGGAGTCCCCGTGTCGTCACCTATGAAGTGACACCGTGTTTGAGAACGGAAATGTCCGATGTCTGTGTGCAGCCCGCCTCTACCGACCCGGCGGCGGGATTTGGATTATTTCCACACCTCGCCTGTGCGAATGACCCCCATAGGATTCTGCAGCCCTGCGGGCGGGTGCACAGCGCCCCGGCAGCGCGCAGTCCCAGGTCCCGCACCCTCCCGGGCTTTGCTGGTGGTGACCTCCTAGCGGCTGGCAGGGTCGGCTCCTGGGGTGCTTTGTTTCCCTGTGGTTGATGACGTTCAGCATCATTTTTTCTTTCATTTTTAATTAAAATATAATACTTGTACAATTGGGATACAAGGTATTATTTTAACACCTGCACAATATGCACTGATTAAAGTCTAATTAGATTTTTATTTCCTTATCATTTCTTTACATGTAAAGCCTTCGATCTGCTCCTCTGTTTTTGTTTTTTTTTTTCCTCTTTTTGCTGTGTCCTCTGTGATTATGCGGTTTTCTCTAGTGGAATACTTTGATCCCCTACTTTCTATCTTCTGCATATAAAATAAGGGATTTTGCTTTGTGATTATTATAATACTTAAACATCTTATGGTTACAACAAGCTATTTTAAGCTGGTAACAAGTCAGCCTTACTACACAATAAGACTTTACAATTGAATTTCACTAGCTTATAATCACATGTTTTTATTACATGTTCACATACTTTAAAATTATATACCTCTTAGCAAATTATTCTAATCACCATTATTACTAATAGTTTTATCTTTAATATTGATACCAAAGATGTAGGAGTCCACACCACCATATACTATCAGAGTATTTGGAAGCTTGCTAGGTGCTTTCTTTCACCTATAAATTTCATATTTTCAAATATCTTTGTTACTAATTGGCATTCTTTTCCTTTAGCTTAAAAAACTTTCTCCAACATTTTTTTTCAAGAGTGAGACATGATGAACTTTCCCAGCTTTTATTGTCTGGAAAAGGTTTCATTGTTCTTTCAAATATGAAACAGCATTTTGACATAAAGCATTCTTGTTTGGTAGATTTTTATTTCTTCTACAACACTGTAAATATATCTGCTCCTTCTTTAGTACCCTGGAATGACTTACATGTGATATCTTTATTTTACCTTATTGCTTTAATGATCTTCTTTGTACTTTGATTTTTGACAGTTTGATCATGACATGTTTTGGAATAGTGCTGTTTGGATTATATCTAATTTAAAGCCTTTGACCTTGCTGTATCTGGGTATTTATCTTTTTCCAGATTTGGAAGGGATTTACCTTTCTCTTCAGTAAGCTTTCTGTCCCTCTCTTCTTTAGCTACTATAATGTGAACAATGAATCTTTTAGTACTATCATATAAGTGACTTTTTTCATGTCTTTTTATTCTTTTTCCCCTGACTGTACATTTGTTTCTGAGCTTACAAATTCTTTTTGCTTTATCATTTCCACCATTTATTCTCTCTTTGTATTTTTCATTTCATTTACTGTATTCTTTAGCTTCAGAATTTCTTTTTTTAGTGATTGCAAACTTTCAGTTAAGTTTCTGATTCTGTGTTTATTTTCTGATTTTATTGAATTGTTTATATTTTACTGATGTTTCCTGAACCGTTTGAAGCAATTATTTTAGATGATTAATCAAGCTGTTCATACATTTCCATTTTTTAATGGTCAGCTACTGACAAATGTTATTCCTTTGGTTTTCTTGGTTTTTAATGTTTCTTCTTCCCTTGGGGTGATGTTTGGTGAACGTGGTTCAGTGGTGCTGCCTTCTATGCTCCCCATGCTGGTTTCAGTGGGGAAACGCCGTCCCTAATACACACAGGGAAGTGATTGGCCACACTGTGGGTCCAGTGAGTGCACAGCAGCACAGTGCCTACCTGGGCTTGGCCTCTGCACTTCGCATGAAACGTTCTGAAGCCAAGATCCAGAGCACAACTAGCACTGAAGCAGCTGCAGTGGGTCACGCACAGAGACACCATAACTCTGCGGCCTGGGGACTACACGCTAGCTTGCTACAAACTGCTCTGGTTACAGATAAGCCGTGGTGCTGAGGTCCGAAGGGGGGCATTTGACAGTGGCTGCAGCACAGGGCCCAGGGATGTACGCAAGGTGGGAGAGGTGATGGTTCCAGCCCTTGGGTAATACCGGAGTGGACATTTCTGGAGGGCAGGGCCGTGCAGTCATGTCTTTCTTTCTAAGGTTCCCTGACAGGAGAATTGTTTATCTCACTGGTAAAAGATACGAGTCCTCTGTGGAGCAGGCCACTGGGACCACAGAGTTTCCCATCATGTGGCTGATACTGATCACTGTCACCTTTCTCCTTTGTTTCCAGACATTTACTGACACCTTTGGTGAGCTGTGCTGATCTGACCACTAGCCCCTTGCTGCATGGGAAATATATGGTGCTTTGCTCTCTGTGTGGCCACAGATTCTTGAACGGGCTCTTGAGGCTTCCAAGGGCTGTTTTTATTTGTGTACCACTCTGTGTATCTGCCCGTGCAGGCGGAGGGGATGAGGGTAGAAAGTAGGGGTCTCCTGTTTTGCTGTCTTAGGGGCATCTGATGGGGCTGACTTTATAGGAACATAGAAACTGATGAATGAACAAAGAGAAGGGGTCACACAGACACAAAATTGCCTAAGCAATGAAAGAGAATGGAAAACTGAACAGAGCGGAACAGCACAGAGCAGAACAGGACAGAACAGCACAGAGCAGAACGGGACAGAACAGCACAGAGCAGAACGGGACAGAACAGCACAGAGCAGAACGGGACAGAACAGCGCAGAGCAGAACGGGACAGAACAGCACAGAGCAGAACGGGAGGGCATAAGTGAGTCTTAGAAACAGGCAGCAAAATCACATAACCAAAAAGGAAGAAATGTTAAAAAATTAAAGTGTTTCTGGATTGACTGGCTGAATAATTCAAAGATAAGTTCAGGAATCATCACAGAGAGAATAATAGAGATGGAAGGATATCAAGGAGCTGAGAATAAAACCAAATATGAAAGAGTCAAAAAGAGAAAAACAAGTTTTTCCTTATGATCTCAAGCATTTGTGATCTTAAAAAAAAAGTATGTTAGTTGCCACTAAATTATAATCTGAGAGAAAACCAAAAACACAACTGGGTATAATAAAAACTCTTGAAATTCACTGCTTCCTGAGGCCTTTGCCACAAATCATCAAAACTTATGTGCCACCATTTTAACTTTATTTTAATCACAGTTATAACAGATGACTACAGTTAAAACTTGCAAGGAAATTTTGCCAAGGTGAATATTTACAGTTTTTCTTTCTGAACTGTAATTTCCCTTTGTCATTATAAAATAAAGCCATTACACATTTTTCAAAGATAAAAGAAAATGAAAATTTTAATGATTGTTATGTGTTAGAACCCCAGTTACTGAGTTAAATCCCAAAAGGAAAGCAAACCATCTAGCAGTAATATTTGCCAAATTTTGCATTGTAGCTAGTGCTCTATAAAGGGAATGGAGCAAGCGACAATCCCAATAGCACCTAAGGGGAGGAGAATGCTCATGGAATTTAAAAATATTTTTGTATTAAAATAAATGTTCATTTCCATTTTTCAAAATAGAGATAAGTACTTGCACCTTGGTATGTTATTGCATCATAACATACCATAATTTCAGGCTTTGAGATGTGGAAACATGAAAACCCAAAGTGTGCCTTCTGGAGGGCATCTCTTAGATGCCCACATGTGTTCTGTGATACCCTGTCTCCCACTAAAACCTGCCTCAAGCCAAGGAAGTATGTGTGTTGAATGCACTGCTCTGACTTTCTCTTACAAAGGAGATCATGTCAGGGCATCATCATTTCTCGCTAAACTCTCTCATCTCAGATTTCTACTCGTCCAGGGCAGCAGTGTCACTCCGACCTCCCGCACAGACCTGTGAGCCTGTGGGGAGCAGCTCCAAGAGCCCACCGTGGTGTCAGACAGAGGTGGCGCCGTTCGCCGACACCGACTCCGCCTCACTAGGTCACGGTCAGTGTTGCCTCTCAGGTCACACTATACCTTTTTAATCAACGTGACACTCAAGAAAGACAGGATTGCATAGAGTTTCAGCTTCTGTGACTAGGTCAAGGAAGCATAATGAAATTTCGACAGTCCAAGAAAGGGACTGCTTTGTAGGTCTGGACGCGAATACTCGTGTTTGGGTTTTTGTGTTAATCTCACTGCACCTTAGTGAAGTCTGTATCACGTTAGTCAGTATGTGTCTGCATAAAAATATAGATTAATTCTACTCATCTCTGCTAATTGGATTCTTTTCACTTCTTTAATTATTCAATATCTCATACTTTTCTCTGGAAGTGAATTCCTGTAGTTCTCTCTCAGACATCACTGTGTGTGTCCACGGTGCTGTCACACTGTAAGTGTTTCCAAAAAGAGCTAATTGATTTGTAATATACACACTTAAATTATTGGAACATTACATTGCCCAGTTTCAAATCTGGGCTCCATAAATGTCCTTTCTAATACAGAAATAAACAAATCCTCAAATATGTTAAAAACTTTATTTTTGTCTTCAGAATTGTAAACAAGTTATTTCAAGTTTGGAACTCTTGTGCTTACTTTGAGACTTACCCTTTACTAAAGTATGTTCAGACTCCAAAAACGCTTCCACAAAAGGGCTGATCTTTCAGCTTCTACTTCTCATGTTCCATGTTAATATGCTTAATTTGATCTCTGAAGAATTCTTTCTTTTGTCTGTCTATATCCTAACCTCTCTTCTGAAAAAATGATGAAGGAAATAAACAGCTTCAATATGGGCTGTGGAGCCGATACACACACACACACACACACACTCACGTACTCACACATAGAAATAAGGACTGAAAACTTCCAATTACTTCCTAGGCAGCTTCTAAAAGTATTTCTTCTAGATGCATTATTTTCAAAAGTAAGTATCTTTCAGGGGAGGAGAGGGGAAGGACGGGAAGTAAAAAAGACTGCAGACGCGTCATGTCCATGCACCAACTCAACACAAGGAATGTAATGATTAAGTGCTGCCAATAGGTACTGATAAAATAATTTTTAAAAAAGACATAAAAATGGTTTTACCAAACAGGTATTAGTGGATATGACATTGATGAAATATACAGATACTCCTCAAGTTAAGATGAGTTAAATCTAAGTAACCCTGTCTTACATCGAAAATAATATAAGATGAAATCCCACTCAGTGCACATAAGCTCAGACTCCATGGCTCAGCAATGCAGCACACAGAGCGCCAGCTGTTCACCTTCAGGACCAAGAGACACAGGGGAGGTCACACTGCCTAGCATGGCGAGATCGTATTATACCATGTATCGCTGGGTAGGGAGAAGATCACAGTTCAAAGTAAGGTTTCCACTGGACACGTGTAGCTTTTGTGCACTGTGGAGTTGAAGAACTCTGAGTCAGATCAGGGCAGGCTAGGAACTGTAATTTCATAACCCTTGCATGGAACTGAAAAGAAAGAACTTGTTAGTGAAGACAAAATAGACAAAGAAAAGACAATTTCACTAACGATCCCTATAGAAGGGAATTCAGCCTACAACAAACCAACAAGTGGGGCTGAAGCCCTCTCTCCACCCAGCCCTGGGGGGGGGGGCCTGAAATGTGAATAATGCTTTCTGCACAAAGGGCCATGCAAAGGCCAGCAGGGCTGGATGCCGAGGTTGTTTGCACTTGAGAACAACTCGAATTTATGATGTAGCGGCTGCTTTAACTTTTATCACCCCTTTACTGCGAACGGAGCAGAACACTAATTCTGGGCACATTCTGGGACACAAGTGACACTAACCCTCGAGGAACCAGCCCAGAGATAATTAGTAAAAATAAAACACAGAAGTATTTCTCTAAGGCTCAGAAAAAAATTTTTTGCATGATAAGATAGCAATTCCCTGAACAGCGATTCCCAGCTAGTGCCCTTAGCAAATCTGAAACTAGGAACACATCACCGCCAGGTAATGCAGGCTTGGGCTCTGATGGTGCTGCAGGCTCGGGTTTACTCCCACAAATCACTAAGGAAGCAACAGGTGCCTTCTCTGAACTGAAATCTTGACTTTGTCTCTATTCTTTTCACTGGTTGCTGAGAAATAAAATGAAAAAATCAGAACTTAAATTGTCTCCCTGGGGTTTTAGCAAACCTCAGCAAGTGTTGTGCAGTGCGTCCGTTCATGGGTGAGGACACTCAGTTAAAATCGGGCATGAATCTGGATCCCAAGAAATTTTCTCTTATTGAAAACAAAAGGCAATATAGTAGCATTTATTAAAAGAAAACTTCATTAAACTTATTTCTTAAAATTATACAGATGCAATAGTCAAACAATCTTAGATGTAAGATCAAAATCACTTCTTTAATAACACAGCAAGCCTTAGTGCTCCAATTTTATCTGAAAACAAATGTAATTGAGAGAACAAGAAAAATGATTGCATGAATAGATTCCAGTAAGAATTTTGACATTTTTGCTGTTGCTGTCTAAACTCAGAAGTTGGAAATGAAACTGATGTAGAAGTTAGCTTTGTGAGACCTTTTTTTATTGCAAGCAGTAGAACTAACACAGCTTGAACAGAATGAACATATCAGTGACTCTTACAGACTATCTCATCCGGAGATAGAGGGCCGTATCACTAAGTGATACCACAGTCTCATGTAACATGACACGATGCTCTGCAACAGGGGCAGGAAGAAAAAGCAGGAAGCAGCAGTGCACAGAGGAGAAGTCGAGCTTCTTGCAGATGCAGTGGCAGCCCCGGCTGACCTCACAGAAGGTCCTGTGGCACCTGAGTTGGCTGGCGAGCCTGGGCCTTCATACGCACTTATTTGCCAAGTACTGGACATGTGCCGTCCTGGAAACAGCATCACTGCTCTGGACCACACAGCTCTTCGCAGCAGGACAATGCCCACCTTGCTGGAGCTGGCAGCGATGTAAATAACTGAAGGAATGGATGAAGCTTGTGTCTTGCAAAAGTCAATATTACATAGGTAAACTATTCCCAAATCACTCTCTTCAACTGATACAACTGCATTTAAAAATTCCAGTAGGCATTTTTGTGAAAATTGGTGAATGTCTAATTTATATGGAACTACAAAGACCCAAAAATAGACAAAGTAATCCTGAAGAGGAAAAAAAGCCAGAAGACTTTACCACCAACCAGCTGAGCCACCATGAAGGAACAAGACTAATTAACATTAATTAATTAAGCTAGTGCTATCTTGGTGCAAGAATGAACAATAGTTAAGAAAACAAAAGGGAAAGTACAGAAACAGTTCCATCATATATGTTCTCTGGCTTGGTGGCATGCTGTAGAGAATGAATTTCATTCATCAATATTTGCAAGATCAACAGTATAGTCATATGGACAAGCTAAATCCTGATCCCTAACTCACACCATTTGCAAAAATTAAGTCCATATGGATATGATCTCTAAATATGAAAGGCAAAGCAACGAAACTTAGAAGGAAACACAGGAGTGTATTTTCATATCCCAAGAAGAAGGCAGAGATCTATAGGGCAAGACAAAGCCTGTTAATCATAACTATATTTGACCATATTAAAATAATGTTTATTAAATATATAAATAAAAGGCTAAAAAAAGATAATCCATAGGATGAAATAAATATTTGAGTTGTGTTCGTTTTGTTTGTATTTTTCTGAGAGGTATGACAAGTGGTTATGCTTGGGGTGATGTGTGACCAGAGACGCAAAAGGGGGTCTCAGGAGCACTGGGAGTGGTTCATTTCTTGATCTAGGTATTTGTTACATCTAGGGATGTTCACTTAGTGAAAATCCATCTACGCTTAAGCTCTTGATTTGTGCATTAAACAGTGAACAGAGAATATTTTTCTGAGTACATTCCATGTACTACTACTATTATAAAGTGTTAAAGAAATAAAATCCATGTAATTCTTTTGGTTTCAAAAATACTTCTTAGTGAAATTTCTTTTACATACTCATATGCTTAGTTGTGTTCGCTGCTTTGACTACCAGGGACTACTCTCTCTCAGAATTAGTGAATTCCCGTTTTGAATAGATTTTGACCCCAAACTTGAGAATTATGGCCTCAAATGTAGATCTGAGGTTGACTGAGCTAGTTCCCTGCCATCTTTGTAAATAACAAAGGTGTGTGACTTAAACTACAGAAAGAGTAAAACAGAAATAAATTGCAGTTCTTGAATGCTATTTACATACTCTTTAAGTGTTTTTAGCTGAAATATTCATTTGCCCACAAATTCAACTTTGTCATATTAACACATTGAGTTCTTTTGACGTAAATATATTTCAAAAGCAAAGCTATGAGTAGGTATATCAATTCATATACTTGCAGGATAAGGTTTCCTGAATAAAGCAACTCTAGAGTACTTGATTTAATAAGTATGTGATTTTAGGTAGTATTTTGATCACTAGAGGGATCTTACATAGTATAATTAAAATTGTAGAAATATAGTCAGAAAAATATAAAACTAATTTTGGATGAAGAAATGCAGGAGATTGAAATTGTAAAAGAAATTAAATTTCTTACACATGTCAGAATCCACAGTGCCTAGAAATTTTACTAAAATCATTTTGGTTTATGGAGACACTACTGATGTGATTAAAAATGAAAATCTCATGTGATTCAGCTGTTTGAGATCATCCAATTGGGCATCAGAAAATATAAACAGAATTCTACTTATATAGGAAAAATAGGAATTATTCATTATTATGAAAAATAATACATTTAGCTTGAAGTCACAAGTATAAAAGTAGTCACAATGAAAATGTGGACTATACCATTGTTTAATGTGACCAAAAAAAGAGAGAAATTATACACAAAATGAGTGCTAAATGGTAAAAATGCTAACCTAGCAGAGAGAGATTTAGCTGTCACCCCAGACTGTGGTTTGAATCAGCAGGTTTGATAAGAAGGGAAATAGGCAGCCTGGATGAAATAAATCGCATGGTAATTCTGCAACGGTGCTGTTCATGTGAAGCTCTGCACAGATGCTGAATTTTGAAAAGGATTAGAAAAGAGACCATTTAGGACGTGATACACAGGTGCAGGCTCTGCAGCAAAGTGAAAAGAACCCTGGGACCCGCAGGCAGCAGTGGGACTCTGGAGGTCACAGCAATGTCACCAGCTTATTGGAGGTCAGGTTACCTCAGTTCGCCAGGTTCTCATTTATCAAATGAAAACATTTGCCAAAGTATCCCACAGTTCTCTTCCAGTGAATTGAATTAGAAATGCATGGGCAATTCAGACTTTTGAAATCTACCAAATTGTTTTTTTAAATAAGTATAAAGAAAGGTACGGCGATGAGGTAGGCTCTGCATTCCCTGCTGAGAGAGTGGGGTGAGCCCGGATCAGGGGCAGGGCGGGTGCTATCCTGTGAGTCTCAGCCCGCACTTCTCTGAATCGGGTGAACGCACGCCACAAACGCAGGTCCTTGCTCAGTCTTTGCCCCAGAATTCTGTTTCCTATGGTTCAAACTGTGTCCAGGATTCCATGCATTTTAACAGTCTCCCTAATTTTTTCTAATTTTCACCTAGGTATAGAAATTTGGGGATTCAATACTGTGTAATAAAATATTACCTGCCAATGAAATTTCATAGATACACCCTTACTCTGCTCCAACAAATATTAGAAAAATCAATTAATTACAAAATAACCACTATAACAATGATAATTATCTGCAACCTATTGAGACCCTAACATACTTACTAGACAATTTCCTAGGTGCATTAAACACAATCCCTTCATTAATCCTGTTAAAAATGCATTGATATATTCCCTTGTATTTTTCCATTTTGAAAGACAGGAATACAGTTGGATTTCTGCCCCACGTTTCTACCCTCAGCTGTAGCCTCTCACTCCCTCGCAGCTCCGCGCCATCCTACTGCAGCAAAGCGACGGAAGAATGTGAGCTGTCGCTGCACCTTCTCTTCCCCCAGAAGCGCTGCATTAATATAAAATGACTCTTTTGTGGATTCAATATAAATCATGGTTTTGTTTTCCCAAGTTATGATCTGCATCCCCAAATTAGGCTCTTTGGGAGTTATATTCTCTCCTGGAAAACAGTTTCTGTATTTTAATTTTGACTGGATCCCATTAGATTTCCCATTGAGTTTGATGTTCTGGGAGCCAGAACATAAAATTGCCATGTTCTTTCCGACTCGGTATCGAAGCCAATATTGACTTTCTCTGTGTCTGAAGCTCTGTTGTTTCAAGAGCCGCCGCGCTGCAGGCGTTTTACGACTGCTGGAGATTAAGATGCTTCAGACCTCAGTGATTCTGTATCCGCCGGGACGGCAGAAACAGACTTCACAGTCTTCGTGCATGATGTAATTTTCAAAACAAAGCTCCATGAATTAAGGCCCTCACAGACCTTGGAGAAAGCTGCTGTCGGGAGCTTTGCTGTTTGACCCCCGCAGCGCAGCTCCCGGGGCTCCGGCCCTTAACCTGGGCGGCCCTGAAGCAGCACGAAGGTCTGGCGAGGAGATCAGGCCTTGGCAAAGAGCCGAAGCCTAATAACACACACAGACAGGAGATCAATACATCGTCACCCGCTGGAACTCACTAACCAGAACGCGCTTCCTCCAGGAAGAAGCAGGCTGTGCACTGCGCGCCGCTGCCGAGGCCCCGGGAGGCGCTGGCCACCGGCTGGGCCCGCGTGGGTTGCAGCCCACGCACAGAGCCCGCGCTGCCGACACCGATGGGCCGCCGTCTCCGGGGCTGCCTTGGCGCAGATTCCCCTCCGGACCGCGGGGCCCCCGTGGACACCCCGGTGGACACAGCCCCCGCGCGGTCCGCCCAGCTCTGTCACCCGCAGAAGGAGACAGCAGGCCGAGACAGGCTCATGACGCGGTGTGATGCCCTGCACCCGAGGGCTGCACCCGAGTGAGGCCGCAGGAGCTGCGGCTTTGGGTGGGGTGAGGCCGGGGCGCAGGACCGGGACTTGGGGCTGCGGTAGGGGCAGGGAGAGCACAGCCTGCGGGGCCTCGGCAGGCGCAGACCGGCCGGCCGCGTGGGCTCCAGACGCCTGGACCGGGTGAGCTCACGCACAAGCTGTGTGCGGACCGCCCGGTGTGTGTCAGGCTGCGGCTGCAGCCTGGGGCACCCAACCCCCCCGGGGCTCCCAGGGCCCAGGGCTCCCAGCGCCCGGGACACCCAACGCCCGGGGCACCCAGCGCCCGGGGCACCCAACACCCGGGACACCCAACACCCGGGGCTCCCAACACCCGGGGCACCCAGCGCCCGGGGCACCCAACGCCCGGGGCTCCCAACACCCGGGGTACCCAACGCCCGGGGCACCCAGCGCCCGGGGCACCCAACGCCCGGGGCACCCAACACCCGGGGCATCCAACACCCGGGGCTCCCAACACCCGGGGCACCCAGTGCCCGGGGCACCCAACGCCCGGGGCACCCAACACCCGGGGCATCCAACACCCGGGGCTCCCAACACCCGGGGCACCCAGCGCCCGGGGCACCCAACGCCCGGGGCACCCTCCAGGCCCTGACCCAGCTGCCTCCGCCGGCCCGGCCTGGGCCCCTCTCCTCCTCTTGATTTGCCGGATAGTGCAGCTAAAAGGGGCTACAAACTTCCCGGAAGCCTGGGAACATACATTATTCTGATCGTTTCCCAGGGTCTCTGTGTAAGGAAGGTCTTCGGTTAGTGTGTGTTGACTGAACCCATTGCGCAGGGGAAGAACCCAGCTGCAGGACGCGGCTTCGCGCGCGCGTCTCCTCCGAACAGGAGAGCAGTGACCAGCTCTTACGGGCAGAAACTGTCCAACGGTCCCGAGTCTGGATTCCTAGGCAGGTCTTTGTCTTCTACCAGAATGTGCCGCGTGTGACGTTCAGAAACCCTCGGGAGGGAATCGGGGTCCTTTGCTGCCCTGCCTGAAACATTTCCCCCGCGGGAGGCTGAACCACAGTCGCCGTGGCGGTCACCCCCTCGCGGCGTGCGGACCCGCCGGCCGTGTCACCACCCGGGAGCGTCTACTGGCAGCAGGTGCCAGTGTCGCCACCGGAAAATAGTTCAGTGGAATCTCCATGTCACAGCTGAAGAGGGGCAGAGATGTAGGGGATTTATCCCGTTCACCTCCAGTTCTCTTAGGATATTTTCTGAATTGGGAGAAGTTTCAAGCTTTGGACTTGACTTTCACGTAGAAACCTACATACCGCTCCAGAACATTTTTTCGGTTTCCTCCTGCAAAATTAATGATCAATTTTAACTTATAGTTTCCCATTTTTTAAATTGATAAAGCCTGCTAAATACCTTTATGGAGCAATAAAACGAGAAGTAGGCTTTATATACAAGTAGGGGTTTGCCGTTTCGGAGTAACTGCCAGCCACGTAAACCAGTGATGCACGTGTCCACATGTTTCAGAGTCTGGCGGCGGCAGCAGCTTTGAAGCACGTTCCCATGTATTGCTGGCTCCGTAATCATCATGTGAACACGCCGCCTTTGGCTGTGCCTTCGCCTGGTGAAGGACATTTGGATTGTTCCTACTTTGGGATAATGTGAATCACGCTGCTGTAAATATTTAAATACAGCTGCTTTGCGGAGTCACACATTTTCAAGTCTCCTGGGTAGCTGCATAGCGTAGGAACGGGTGGTTCACATGAGAATGTCTGTCTTCAGGAAAGTGGCAAAACATGTGAGTACTAAGTGACCTCACCATCTGACACTCCCTCAGGGAACTTGTGAAAATATTTGTTTCTCCACGTCTTTGCCGATGCCTAACATTACAGCCGTAGCACGGACAAACCTCAAACACACTCGGGTAGAAGAGTGACACCAAGTGCAGAATGCCACTTAGTGTATGATTCCAAACATAGGAAATAGTCACAGGAGACAAACCCATTGGAGTAGGAAATAAATCACTGGTTTCCTGCAAGTGGTCATGAGGCATATGGAACAATGAAAATGTTTCAAAATTTAAATTATGAAAAATTGCAGCTCTGTAAATTGACTAAAATATGAGCTTTATATGTTGATACTCAAATGCAGAGACATGATATATTTAGACATGTAGACATATTTGCATAAGTGTGCTTAGATGTATATGCATATAAATATATACAAGTTATATCTTTTCAAAAAATGTTCATTCTGATTATCAAGATACAGATTTCTCTAGTAGATTGACTATAGAAAATTAATGAGAGATCATGCAATTATGAAGTGAGTGAGTGATTAGGTCAATTATTGAATTTCCTGCACTTTCTGAACTAGGCAATACTTTCTTAAAGAATGTATAGAAAACAGCACTGTGTTAGTCTCTTGGAACACGCAAAAGATAGCCCATGTGTTTCGTTAATTCTCTAAATTTTTATAATAATTTCTACACTGTCTCATGAGTGATTTATAAGGATGTTTTAAACATCTAAATGTACAATTGTGATTGGTGTTGTCATCTTGTTAGTAATTTCAATGTTGTGATTTTAACCTGTTTGACAAATGTAGACTTCTTTAGTAATGTGTCTATTCAAACCCCTTGCCCATTTTTAAATTAAGTTTCTTGTTTTTCATGATTAAATTCTGAGAGCACTTTGAATATTTGAAGCCCATTTTTATGTACTCTGGTTAAATTTTCTAGTCAGGTATACATACCATGCACAATTTTCTCAGTCATTAGTTTACGCTTAACGTGCCTGTTAAACAGTAGCGAGTCTTAGTACATTGGTACAATGTAACTTATCTTTTTAAATGAATAATGCATTTCCTCAAACAAGGAGAAACTTTGGTTAGCTCAACATAAAAATATATTCTGCGATATCTTCCTCCACAAGTTCTAAAGTTTGATGTTCTACATTTCAGACCAGGACTCATTTGGAGAATTTTTTTGCATGTAGCGAAAGGTCTGAGTTAGTCTTTGTTGTGCGTATGTCTGCATAATACTTACAGAGCCATTCTAAAAAAAAAAACTGCTTTTTCTTCATGACTTATCTTTATCCCTGTGCAAAATGAATCGATCATTGATCTGTTAGAGTATTTCCAATACTCTGTGCTATTTCACTGACATACTTTGTCTTATTTTCTGTAGTAACGTGGTCTAAAAGGGTTTGACCTTGAAACAAATTATAAAAACAAGTCTGACTCTCAGAATTTGTTTTTCTAAACTGTTCTAGCTGCTTTTAATTTATACATAAATTTAAGAAATATCTTAGCAATTTCTATAAAAACCCTACTGATAGTTCAATCAAGATGTTATTAACACAAAATTCCAAGTTGATCGGATTTCTTTTAATTCAGTAAACTAATAAAGTTACTTCTTTGTCTTTGAATTTGAATAATTTCTGTTGTGTTTGCTTCTTTGATTCTGACCCTTATTTTCTTTATGCAATGTGTCATTTTTTTCTCCTTCCATGTTCACGGTTTTTAACATGTATATTTTAAAACATTTCCACATGATAGAGCCTAGAGTGTGTAGGAGAGAGAAAAAAGAGGGAAAGAAGGCGACAGAAAGGAGCAGAAGGGTGGGAAGGAGGAGGAGAGCAAGGAGGAGAAGAGAGTGTTTTCTTCATTGTTTTCCTTATTTTTGGCCAGGACATTCTCATGAATTCTATGGTTTCTGCATCTGTGCTCAAATTGTTTTTATTATTTCTGTCTTATTTTTTGTCTCCTGTTTTTCTAGAATTTATGTCTCACAATATTTCAGGACATTCCAAAAGCCCTGAAATGTTTGTTTTTGTCATTATTTTTCTTGTTGCTAATTTATATTGCCTTACATTCACGTTGACTTAATTATTCTTAAGCCAAGAGCAGTCTAGCTTTCTACACATTAAACCATTCCTTGCCTGCTTTACCATTTTATTTTGGTTCTAGAATTTCTGTTTAACACTAGCTTAATCATTCTTTTATCTCTCTGCTGAAATTCCACATCTGTTCATTCGCACGTAAATCTTTATTACTAGAACCTCAAAGATATTCATACCAGTTAATTTGTTCCTTTCACTGAAAGCCTAACAACCGGTTGCCTTTTTCTCTAGTGCTTCTGATTATCGTCCCCTAGGCAGTGAGACATTTTGACTTGGTTTTGTATATCTCATCATCTTTAGTTGAACTTGGACACCAACTGCAAGATAGTAGCAACAGAAAACAATGGTTATTTATTCCTTTGCAAAGTTAGAGATGAATGAACCGACAGTGCTCTGCCCTGCTGCCTTCAGGCCTCCGTGGGTGCCCGTCCCCGGAGGGTCTCCCTGCAGCTCCCAGTGGCCTCAGACCAGGACACTCCTGCCACTCTCAGAGGCAGAAGGGCCTCTCTCTCCCGAGCTCGCAGACGCGAGTCCTCCTTGATGCTCCAGGACAGAGATTTGAAGCTCTTCCTTTGTGGCTCAGGGTTCTGGGCTCTGGGACACAGAGAAGCAACGTGTCTTTGTCACTGCAGGGATGCTAAAGCAGAGGCCTGGTCCACCAGAGAAGCCGTCTCCAGTTCTGCCCTCCTGGGCCACCATTGCTTCCTGTGAGCGTCTGATTGACTGACAGACATCCATGGGGAGGATCTGCAGCTGCTCCCTGCCGCGCACCCTGAACCCTAAGCAATTCCGCACCTCATGCTGCCCCACATGGCCTTCAGTGTTAGTTGGGTTTTGTTCCCCACTTGTATGTTGACCGTGTCTGTTTTTTCCAAACTCCCTTAGAGGTAAGTGACTATTCACAGATCCGTGCCATCTTCAATTTCAGTCCTGTTGTTGGACCTGCAGCCTCTTCTTTCTGTTGTGTTAAAGAAAGTTATGCTCTGTAACCTCAGCTAATTCAGGAGACTAAGGCAGCAAACAAGGTAAAGGTCAGCCTGGGTGGTGCAGGCAGATTCTGTCTAAAATAAAAAATGAAAAGGGCTGGGGACATAGCCCCATGAGAGAGAGGGTAGCCCTGGGTTCCATTCCTCGATTTTGGCTTTATGTCCTCCTGCTAAAAGACAGAAATAAGTAATTTATTCTACTGGTTTGTTAATTTTTACTATTTTATTTTATTGTTGGTGGGGGATTGGACCCAGAGCCCTCAAAAGTTCTATCACTCATCTACATCTCTTGATCCCAAATGTATACTTTTTAAGATATTTAAAGAAAAACAATTTGAGGTAAAGAATGAGGTTATTTCACCCAGAGAGTAGTTTGAGTGTCCAGTGTCATTTTACATCACTGTTATTCTGTTCCTGGAATCGTGGCCTCTGTTCAGTTACTCATTTCTACATAAGATATTTCTTATGTTTTCAGCCCTTAGGGAAGAAACCCAAGGAATAGAAGGAGTTGGGGAGACATCACCATTGCCAGATGTCAAAATTGAACTTTAAATTTTCTAACCCAAGATCAAACAATCATGAATGTTGCACTTGGTTTTCTTTTTTTTTTGTTAACTTATTTTATCCAATTTCTTGACTTGTAATTGTTGCTATCTTACTCTTGGTGTGTCAGTGAATTAAATCAATTTTTTAAAAAATTCTACCTTTCCTCAATGCTTTTAGAAAGTCTTGGTATAATTTGGTTATTCTTATCTTAATTAATTATCTTACTTGGGGTTAATTGTCACTCTATTCTTGGTATGTTAGTGGTTTAAGTCATTTTTTTTAAATTCTAACTCTCCTTGTTGTCTTTGGATAAACTCTCAGTGTAATTTAGTTGGTCTTTCATTAATGTCTTTCATTAATGTTAAAGATTTCAGATGACATAGGTTGTATAAATTGGAGCCTCAATGTAGCAAATGCTAGAGTTTACCTGCAAGTGTTCCCACAAAGCCTCGTGTGCTCACAGATGGACTATTGGGAGGTGACTGGGTCATTCAGTGCAACAGTCTTCACTGGATCTGTCCACTGATGAGCTGACAGCTAACTGTGATGCTGGGAGCTGAAGCCCAGTTGGAGGGTGTTCGCTGGGCAGTGGTTTGGAAGAGTCAATCTGCCTGCTCCTCCCTTGACCCCTCTCTTCTTCCTGATTCCCCTTCCATGAGCTGTTTCTCCTCTGCCATGCCCTTCTGCCATGTCTCCTGCCCTGGAGCCTGCAAACTGTGGGCTGAGCCCTCTACACGCTGTGAGCTAAAATAAACCTCTCTTCATTTGAGTTGTGGGTATCAAGTATTTTGTCCCAGAAATGAGGAAAGTCACTAAGAGAACAGTATTTGCTGATTTGAATTGTCAGAAGTGTGTCTTCCTTCTCCACAGGTTAATGGGGGAGGAAGGCAATTTTTCCTTTTGTTCTCTCTCTGCCATCTTATTTTTTTATGGTAATTAGTACTGCTTTAGATATCACAATTCCTTCCTTTGTGTGATAAAAGGCTGAAGGCTTTTCTTTCATTTCACCTTGTTTCTGAAATGAAAGCTCAGTTCTTCAGGTTCAACAGACTCTCTCAGGATAGGCACCAAAAGATTCTCTCAGGGCCACTTTATCAGCCTCTGAATCATTATTGTTGATTTGCCTTTTGTCTGAAATATATGACTTCACGCAGAAATTTAACAGAAGTTTAGGTTGATAATTCATATACCCACCATCTACATTCCACTATCAACATTTTACTGTTTGTGCTATTATAGGTTGAGTCATTACCTATCAAAACTTATTGCTTTTAATGTATTGAAAACTAAATTTTTGACATTTCCGCAATTCTTCCTTAGATCAATCAGCATATATGCCATTAAGTAAAACTCAATATTTGTTTGAATTTTTGTTTTATTTTAATATAAAATTTATATGCAGTGAAATGCACTTTAAGTGTGTATTCGCTAGTTTTATGTGTAATGCATGTAATATATATCCTTATTAAAATGTACTGTTATCAAGATAGAAAACATCTAAGCAGGTGTGGTCACACATGCCTATAATTCGAGAACTCTGGAAAGCTGAAGCAGGAACATCACGAATTTTAAGCCCAACCTAGGAAAATTAGCAGCATAGTAAGACTCTCTCCTAAAATAAATAATAAGAAGGGCTGGTGGTATAGCTCAGGGCAGAGGTCCTGGGTTCAATTCTCAGTACCACCAAAAAAAAAAAACTAGATGGATAGATTTGATGGATGGATAGATAAACACTAACATCTCCACAGAAAGTTTTCTTTTTCTCCTTTGCAGTCAGTGCTACCTCCCTTTTCCAAAACATAGTATTTCTGACCTGGGATGTCATAAAAAGTGACTTTTATACTATTTGCTTTTTTACATAATGATTCTTTCATTTTAAATAATGTTGAGACTCATGCACGTTATGGCACATATTGGGAATTTATTGTTTTATTGATGGTTAATTTTTCCATTGTGTAAATTCACTAAATTTTATCCATCCTCATACTGATACATGCCAGCACCTTTTCATAGCCAATGGATTATGTAGGGAAGTACAATTTTGTAAGAAATTGAAGAAGCTTTTAAAGTGTTTTCACCAGTTATATTTCTCTATATCCTTACTAATGTCTAGAGCTAGAAACATTTTCATTAGCCATTTTTGGAATTTTTCTAATTTAATTTCATCAGCATTTTGGAATGTCTCTCAGTGTCCCCATGCTGGCCTCCAGCTCCTGAGTTCAGGCTCCTCCCTCAGCCCCCCAGCAACTGTAATTACAGACGTGGCCCCACACCCAGCCCGAGCCCTTTTGACAGGTGTGACAGCTATCTATATGTAGCTGAAATTTCTTCTTTTCAATGAATAATGGAATATTTCTTTAATGTGTTTATAGTTCATTTGTATGTTCAGCTGTCTCCTTGGGTTTTTTTTTTTTTGCATTATTTGCTTTATTTGTTGCTTATTGTCATTATCATTCTTTTTACATTCTCAATGCCAGCTTATATATATATATATATATATATATATATATATATATATATTTATATAGTGAACTTTATCACTTTGATACTTAGCTATATATTTAAGTATTTTTGAATATGAACTGTTACAGTTTCAGATATTTCATTTCTGTGTCATCCTGATATTAAGAAGAAATGATGTTTTCTTAGTAAGTGCATTACATTTCTGATACAGAAGAATTGGAATAAATCATTATGCAATATCCACCTCAACAGTATACATGACACATACAATTAAGTGTTTTATTATTGAATGATATGATGTATATAACTTATATAATGTCTACTGAATACATAATATATGCCTAACATTTGTCTAAGAGCCAACAAGAAACTATCCCTCTCTCCAAAAAAGTATCAGGGACCTGGCCAAGATCTTCAATCACCCAAACACATGTACAGCAAAGGGTTAAATAAATGAGACAAGTGGTATGATTTTTAGGGCTCCAGGAGGATCAAAGCCCTCTGCAGAGTTTGAGACTCTGTGGGTTAAGACAGCGAATGTCTCCAGGTGGCCCATATTTATTTAGTATTCAAACAAGGAAGGGGTTAGAGTGGAAAATGCAGAAAACCTGAGCAGGATCTTGGGCGGGGTTCAACGCTCCCTTCAAGCAACAGACTATGTTAATCAAGGAGAACCACCCTAGGACCAAGTCTCCAGGTGACTTTCGCTACAGGAGTGAAATGCCTGCAGCTACAACCTCTATCTTACTGACTGGGGGTGGAGCCAGGTGTCCTCAGCAGCGGCCTGTCCTGCCCCCACCAAGGCATCTCTTTGTCCTCAGTTCAGCCGTGTCCCAGCCATGCCGCAGCCCTGCATAAGTACTCAGCTTCAACAGCTTCAACAAAAAAGTCCATGGTATAGAAGAAGGAAAACAAATGATGCAATGTCAAAAATGTACAAAATCACCTGCCAGTGTAAGCAGTTGTGTCTACTGGACGTAGCAGTGATCATCAAACGCAGCCATGAAGGATCACTAAAGCTTAATGCAGACATAAAAAATATGAAACTAAACTGGAACCTGAAAACTTTAAAGACAGAAAAAGAAAGAATTTGGGCAAAGTCATACAGATAGAGAGAAGCAGATCGTGTTCACAGGGCAATACACGGAGACAGTGAGAGGTGGAGCAGTCAGGAAGTGCCATGCTACTGAGACTTGGCAAGTCGAGTCAAAGTGTGGAGACTTTATCCAATGTGAACAACAATCAATGCAACTTTCCTCCTTTATGGCTACTATCAAGAAGTCCATCAATAACATATGTGGGAGAGGATATGGGAAAGGCACCCTTCTCCACTGTTGGTAGGAGGGTACCTTGGGCCAACTACTATGGAAATCAGTGTGGAGATTCCTCAAAACACTAGGATTAGAGGTCCCATTTGACCCAGCTAGTCCCATTCTGGGTATCTTCCCAGAAAACCTAAAGGCATCATACCACAGTGGTATATGCACATCCATGATTATAGCAGCACAGTTTGTAACAGCCAAATCTTGGCAACAGCTCAAATGCTCATCAACCAAGGAATGGATAAAAAACATGATTTTTTTTAACACAATAAATTACTATTCAGTCGTGAAGAAGGATAAATTTGAGATATTTCTAGGTAAATGGATGCACCTTGAGACCATACTGTTAAGCGAAAAAAAAATGGATATATGTGTAAATATCACATTGTTTCTCTGCTGTGAAAAACTGAAAGTCTGAATAAGGACCAAGGAAACAAAGCTTTATAAATGAGGAGAAGTAGGGCTGAAGGGGGGAAGGGGGTGGGGAAAAAAGAGGAATCAAGCTCTATGATCTATTGGTACAAAGTCCCTATGATGAGTATGATTATTCTGTGTATCTAAATTGTACCAATAAACTTAATAAAAAATTTTTAAAAACCAGTTAAAGCAACCTCAGTGTGCAGGTGCATGCTCAGGGCGCCCGGGGCTCATTCACCAGCACGAGTGTGCCATCTACTAAAGGAAGGTGACGGGTAGACAAGCCCTGCTAGGCTGGAAGGCCAGGCGGTGGCTCGCATTTAGGGAGAGAATTTTGCTGTGGTAAAGGCGGTGGGGAGAGGCATCAGTGTGAGCGAAGACTGTTCAAAGAAGACAAGGACCGAGGTATGTAGTGACTGTCTCAGTCACCTTCTCCTTGCAGAGACAGAATACGCAACACCCAGCCTGGAAAGGAAGAGAGGTCGGTTCAGTGCCTGGTTCCCAGGGGGAAACAGCACGGTAGATGGTCCTGTCACAAAGGTGGCCAGGAAGCAGAGAGGGGAGAACAGAGGGAGGGAGAGGAGCCCTCCCAGTCCAGGGCCGCTCCAGCCAGACCGTCTCCAGCTGCGAGTCCCCTGGATCACCTGCAGGCCAGTCTCCTCCCAGGGGTCCCCCAGAGGTCACACCAGGCGTTTGGAGGACATGGAGCTGTAAGCTGTAACAGTGGCTGTTAGGAAAAGCTGTGGGAAGCCTGGCCAACGTCTAGGTCAGGCAATTAAAAGAAGCATCTCAAAGATCTCTGTGTGGTTTATTTTTTAAAAATCTTGTAAGTTTTAAACCAATTAAATAAGTTGTCCAGTCTGTGTAAGCATATGCGGATTATGAAAAGACTCATGCGGACGTGCAAGTGTGCCTCCTCTGCACCTGCTTCTCCCCAGGGAAAGTGACCACGGGGGGCTGTTTAGAGGAATTCAATCTGTCAGTCTAAAATGGTTATCTCCTGGCCAGCATGTCTCCCCTTTCTTATTAGTCGAACTTCTTTGTGCTTTGGTTTTTTTACACTTTATTATCAGCCTGCAGGGGTTTGGCTAAACACCTGCTGAGCTCTTTGAAAGTTATTTTCCTGTTTAGAATTTCTTATTTTAAAACAAGAACATCTGGTCAAGTTTGCTTTTGAAATCTTCTGCTTGCAGAGCTTATCCGCTTTTAATATCTTACTTTCTAACTTGCTGTTGTTCTCCTGTGTTATAAGCAAGCTACACTTAAATTTAAGAAATAATTACCCCTGATGAATCTTTAATATTCAAGATGAGCATCAATCACCAGGATTTATTGGATACCTAGGACCTGCTCGGTGCTCTGACGGGGTCTGGGAGGGAGAGATGTATGGTTTCCTCCTTGTCCTGGGGGTGTTTACAGCCTCGCTGGGAAAAATACGCTTAAAACCAGAGTGAACACAGTGAGGCAGGACATCATTAAAAAGCTTATTATATAGAGAGCTACAGAGAGAAATAAGGAGATGCAAAGGATGGAAGAAAAGTTTCATGTGTGTAACGTGAATAAGGCACAGATTCTAGGGATAGGGAATTTCATCCATCATTTCAACCAAATGAAACACAAAGTAGGTCGCATCAACACCTTATTGCTTATTTTTATTATTTCA
This sequence comes from Hydrochoerus hydrochaeris, assembly GCA_004027455.1. Classification (NCBI taxonomy): domain Eukaryota; kingdom Metazoa; phylum Chordata; class Mammalia; order Rodentia; family Hydrochaeridae; genus Hydrochoerus; species Hydrochoerus hydrochaeris. The sequence goes on from PVLA01011377.1 coordinate 46,954, forward strand.
TTGATATTTGCTTGTGAATTATCTTGGGATTTGGGAGGGAGGGCTTGTGGTTGTTTGTTTATTTGTTTGGGTTTATTTTATTTTATTTTTGGTACCGGAGATCAAACTCACAATCTTGTACGTGTTAAGCAGGTGCTTGTGCGACTGAGCTAAACCCCTGGACCTGTTTGCTATTTTTTGATTCCTCTAGTAGAACCATACACTTGAAAGGCCAGTGAGCTTTTGGACATGATTAGGAAAGACATCATTTCTAAACAGTAGAAGACTCTGTGTCAACTGGGTCAGAAAGTTGGGGTTTTGGTGAAGAATTTTTTGCTTATAGCAAAATGTCTCATAATCCTTATGGTAAGTTTTTAAAATTGACTGTACTAGGGAGGATTAGGAAAAAATATTTGGAGAACATTATCTAATTTTCAACCTTCCTCACACCCTGGAGAATTTTAGCCCATAAACTGTGTATCATATTAGCAATATACAATGAGTTCTATCTCTTTTCATTTCCATATGGAAAAATAAATATGAAGATTTCAAAATACAGACTATAAATTTACTTTTATATTGATAAATAAATGTACTTTTCTTGGTATTTGAGCTTTATACAAGTAGTGGTGATAATATAGGTCAAGTATTTGTGTAAGAAAGTCAATTTCATAACTATTTCCTCACCTATATAATAATTTTTCATTTACATGTATCAGATTCATATTTAAGTATAGGTTTAAATTACTTCATTTAATACAAAGGAGACATTTATAATTCCTCAGCTATCTAAACATTTTGTCCTAAAATGTATTTAAAAGATAAACTCTTTCTCTTGTTTAATCAAAAATGATACCATCACTGATTGTTAAGCAGCCAGAGCAGCAAAGTTCAGTGGGGTAAAGAGCTTTCCCCCATGCCGGTTCCCCCTGTAAATCCCATTCCTGGCATTCAGAATGCTAAAATGAATACTGTATGCAGGAGTCAGAAGATTCAGAAGGAAATTAAGGTGCTATGAAAGTCAATTCTTCCTAATAATTTTATAAAAGTGTTATTTCCAAGCCACCCTAACACTTGGGGCTGTAATTTCAGCAGGACATGCCTTCCTGAGCGGCAGATTGACAGACCGGATGCCTGTGCCCTGGGACCCACTCTACAGCAGATTCTCAGTGGCACGTTGTAAATACGGGTGCTTTTCTTCACCTCCAGACCTCATTGAGAGGAACCGGCTGCCTTCCCAGATGGCATTTTACCACAGAGTGGAGACATAAATGTACCAAAGTCCTGGAACTGGCTTTCACCAGCATAATCGAGCTGATCAACTTGTCAGCAAATTATTCATTTCGGTCTCTCTCAACTGCCCAGAACTGCCGTTCCCTTGCTCACGGTGGTCGTTGTGAAACTTTCTTTGAGTAGATTTTGCACATCTTTCATGCAGGCTAATGATTCAGCAACAGCTTAAAAATAAAAATGTGCTTAATGAATGCTAACAGAAAACTGAAGGGAGGTGGAAATAGTTTAAGAACCTTCCCACTAACCTGACAAAGCAGAAATAAAAGGCTAAAACCATTTTGTAGATCCATCATTGAATTTGGATCAATATGTTTTTTTCCTAATCAGTGTTTACCTGACAGATATCTATGCTGATCAAGACACAAAGACTTATGAAAAACTTACTAAGTTGGACATGACTTGATTGCAAAGAAAAGCTGCCCGGTGTGTGGCAGTGTGGTACAAATTTGCCTCGAGCTTGCGTGACGTGAAGGAAGATGAAGCAGAGGAGGCAATAAATGCAGTCATGGAATCCTCAGAACTGTGTCACCCAGATTCTAAAGGAAGGGCCATTCTGAAGGGAAAACATCTGGAGTTGTTAGTTTAAGCCACAAAATATAACTCATGATTTTATTTGTTCTTAAATTTATTTTGCCTTTTTAGTTTAGGTTCTATTCTCCAAGAATTTCTTTGCTCTCTGCTCAGTAAGCAGCTCTGAGAAAGGGCTCTGTTCTTATAACCAGTGCCGAGCCCACTGTCCAGCTGAAAAGAGGATCTTAATAGTGCTAAACTGGAGAGATTAATGAAATCATCTTCATGTAATTCTGAGCCTCCCCTTCTTACGTCCCATACTCTTGTTAATAGGACAATTATCCACCAGGCCACATGCTTCTGAAATATGCAACATGTAGGACATGGCTAACCCTTCCAGTATTTGTACCAACTTATTTACTCAAGACTGTTGATTTTGGATTTTAAGGAATTAAAGTTTAGTATGTTTGAAACTGTGCTCTCCTCTGGTTTGGCCCTAACTGATCTTTTCCACAAACTATGGACAGAAGAAATGAGCCTAAAATTGAGAGTTCCTGCATGCTGCTCTGGCAGTAGAGGAGTTGCATAGCAGATCGAGTCCATGACATAGAGAGACAGTCTCAGTCTCTCTCTGACTTTCTCTCTCTCTCTCTCTCTGCCTCTTTCTCTCTGTGTCCCTATGTCTCTCTCTCTGTCTTTCTCTGTCTCTCTCTGTCTCCCACCACACACACACACACACACACACACACACACACACACACAGGACAGTGTGTGTATGGCTGACTACTGGAGAAATACAATCTGCCTGGTTTCTAATTGCAGCTGTGGCGGAGACTTGTGGAGTCACCACACTTCTCTTTGTTTCTGTCAGTTCTGCATTTGCACTGTCCATTTGCCTTTTTGCCCTTTCCATGCTGGTCCATGTTGCCCTCTATGGGGGCGTCAGAAGCCGTGTGTTCATGCAGAGTGTTGAACCTTCTTTACACAAAGTCCTCAGAGCACAGACACTAAGCCCTGAACACAGTTTTTGATCAACTGCATTTTATGCTTTTATGCATTTTCCCTATTTTGCTGGCAGCAAGTTAAAATCTGAAGATATGCAAAATCAACCTCCAATTCAAATGCGCTCTATAAAATCCTTTCTGACTTTGAATGACTTCTTCAGCTATATTTTGTTCTGCAGGTGAATATAAAGGATATGAAAGCTCTTTTCAAATTTATGAAAAGATAAATCATCTTGTATGTTGAATATTCCTAACATATCTTGCCACTGTTTCTCAGAAATATATTTTGTTTTCCCAGTGTCCTGTCCTCATAACTCATGTTTCTCATCATGAAGAATTAGTAAACACTTTAAAGATTCTTTCACACTCTAATGCTCCACAATTCACAAGGGAACCTCTTACACTGGAATAAAAGCATAATTTATTGCTTAACTTTTATTTAATCAGAATTTGTCCATATTGCAGATATGTACTATGACAATACTATGGCTGCTTTAAAATCTGCCCAGAAAATTACAGTCGCTGCTAATCACGTGGCCCAGATGTAACCATGACTCACGGTTGCGAACCCACCACTGCCGGCCTTTTCCCCTCGTGTCTGTGCCACTCATAACTGGTCACCTTGAAGTCATTGTTCTTACCTGATGACATTTTCCAGCCACATAGAAATTGTCTATGAATGTATCTATGAACCACGTCACATCTACTTGCTTATGAACTGTTTCACCCCTTTTATTTACTTATTACTCTATGTCTTTTGATAACAGGACCCTCAGACAACAGCAGAAGGGACTGAAAACATTGGGCAGGGCAGCACATATTGCTGAACTGACTGGAGCTTCTCATCTGCTATTTGATTCCATAGATATTTTCTGAACAATTGTGACAGTTACACTAAAACACTCAAGTGCACCTGGGATCAAAGGTCTTTTTTTTTTTTTTTTTTTTTGGTGCCTTCATATTACAATTGAAATGCAGTTACAGGAAACAGAGGTATGAGATAATTTTACCCTAACCCTGCATATTTTCACATTTGTCTGAAATTCAATTTTATAGGAGTCAGAGTTGATGGAAAGAAAGGAAAAAAAGGTCAAAAATATATAAATGCAAATTACCTAAACAAGAATAGATATTTACAAATGGGAAAGTGCTGGCTATTAGTTATCCTTGTAATATATTATTATAGAATTTAAAAGAATTGCATATGGCTATAAATATGTGATAAGTATATTAAACTTATATCACCTGTCAAGCCCTATTGTAATATGCATAAAATGTTTCCCTAATTCTACTTTTTTCCTGGAAGTGTGGGAGGACCAGGGACTGCCAGACCTCACACGGGGCTGGAGACACTGACAAGAGACCGGGACAGCTGCAGAACCAGAAGCAGATCCCAGAGGAGCCGCAGAGAGCCTGGCCACGCGAAGTATCACGTGCGACTGCGGGCGAGGAGCCGAGGCGCACTAGCCCTTGTCACACGGTAGTGGGATATTTTTACATTTCTTTTCATTTATTCAAGATACATAAATATTGTCACTGAGAAATTCATAATTTGGAAGTTGTGTCCCCTGTGAACACATGTACCATAATTCACAGATGGGAGAGTTGGGGACACAGCCCAGGGGTAGAGCCCTTACTTAGCAAGCAGTGAGTTCAGAAAAGAAAGAAAAAGGATTGGGAAAAAGAACGAAAAATAAATGAGAGGAAACCACTTCACTTTCACCTAAACATTACTTTATATAAGTAATCATTTCCTGAATAAGATTTGCAAAACTTATTTTAAACTGAGATTTTTTGGATAGAGAACATCTCACATGAAAATAACATAATTGCTAAAATGCCGCTCTAAATGACTCTTGAAGACAGCTTTACCTGGAATTTATGAGACCTGGATCAATAGAAACAGGTCACCGGGCTACAATTAATTAGCACTGTTTTGACCCTTATTTTTAGGCACAGAGACGTTTGCGAGCAAGTATAACTAGGATTACTGCATAGGCTTAACTCACAGGGGCATAAATATGGAACAATTTCATCTTCCAATAACTTCTGCCAACCTCGGTCTCTGCTGCCCCTGGGCCCTATTTTGCTGAATAGCAGTCATCTTTACTGGAGGCTCAGTCTGGATCTATATTTTTCTGTCACCTTCCATCATTAAAAGTGACAGAAAAATATAGATCCCTATATTTTTAAGCTCTTAAGACTCAGTCCTCTTCATGTTAGTTTAAACATCACGATGATGCGCTAACCCCAGGCTGCCTCTGAGAAAACCCTCGCCTTGAGGCTCTGCACTCTGTGCACCTCGCCCTCTGTCCCCTGCGCCTCTCCAGCCCCGTATGGGGACTCACCAGTGCCTAAGTCAGAGAGGAAGAAGAAGGGTGGACTGCCCGCAGTTTCGTGAGGATGGTCTGTTTCTCCTGAGGCTAGAAAAGTCACCCCATCCTCTGGGTTCCTCTAGCTCTGAGAGCTGCAGGAGTCACAAAGAACAAAAGAAACCCAGGAAACTTTCCCAGAGAAGTCAGGACTTTGGTCCCCAATGACATCATGTCTCCTCTGCTATTCCTCAAGATTCTTACTCACTTGCCGTGGGAAAGCACCTCCCCACTCGGTGATAACAGGGGAGACAGTCTAGGCCAGGTTGAAATCAGGATACGGTTAGCGCTAAGATTCAGGGCAACAGTGTCCTACATCATCAGAGGGACACGGAATATTTTTTATTAAAAACTATCAGTGATACCAAGATTGGGGAGCAAAACAACCAAGAAAACTTTCAGCAAATGTTAAAATAAAAGCATATTGTGTTAACTGTCATACTTTAATGTTCAAATGTAGTCAGTGACGGTCCACTGTCCCGCATCCCAAAGGACATTAAGGAGCCCCTGAAGGCATAGTTCCCGGTACCCATGGCCCCAGGGCCATGTCCGGGCCACAGAGCATCCTTGGACAAGTGAGGTCCGCTGGTCCCACGTGCCCTGGCAGGTGAGTGAGTGAGAAAGACCCAGTTGCTGCAACCACCGCCTTTCCCAGAGCCTCCCGAGGGGCAGTGAGCTCAGCCTGCGTGACCTTCACTCTGGGCTCGGCAAGCAGGGAGGGGACAGACAGTCGCTGGGACGCAGGCTTCTGTGTTCTCCTGCAGTGAGGAGACCCAGGAATTGGAGCATTCTGAGGATCAGTCATTTTTCTCCATGTTTAGTCCATTGTGTTTCTCTGTAGCGCCCAGTGAGGTGGATATCTGATGTGTTTCTTGTGAGGTTAATCTTTTAAAGAACCCTAGAAGTTCAGGTTTTACTCACTAAGGGTGCTAAGGCTGGGCTCCAAAGTTAAAACACATTTGTTCTGCTCCCGAGTCTCGCTGTGGGCAGGCGTCAGCAATGGTCCATCTCTGCTCTGCTCCGTTCCGTGCTGCCTGAGGCTGGAAACGTCACTCACCTGCTGATACTTGGGAGCTAACAGTACAGTGATAGGAAGGCTGGACTTCTTACTTTAGAGGAGCAGAGACAGAGAGAGAGAGAGAAAGACAGACAGACAGACAGAGGCAGATGGAGAGACTAAGAGAGAGAGAGGGAGATTCCAGACAGAAGCTTCATAACCTTCTGTGATCTGGACTCAGGACCACACAATGCTTCTCACAGCCCATTCTCATAATTTTCCTAGGCTGCCCTGCACTGCTGGACAGCAGGAAGGGGCTTAGGTCCATCCCATAATGATAAAATGTCCAGAAATAGCCACAAGCTATGCAGCCTGAGACATGTCCACGGTGATGGTAATGGTTATGACAGTGATGAAGAAGACGGTGACCACTGTATGTTAGAAATACCACTTTCACCGTCCAGGTCCCTCAAAGAGGATGGTGACCACTGTATGTTAGAAATACCACCTTCACTGTGCAGGTCCCTCAAAGAGGACGGTGACCACTGTATGTTAGAAATATCACCTTCACCGTCCAGGTCCCTCAAAGAAGACGGTGACCACTGTATGTTAGAAATACCACCTTCACCGTCCAGGTCCCTCAAAGA
>PVLA01011378.1:0-53702 GCA_004027455.1 Hydrochoerus hydrochaeris
CTCTGGGGAAATTGGTAACTCTGATCTTTTCTCTTCATGAGTCTTCCCCCACCCCACCCCACCATGAGAACTCTCTTCAATCAACAGCCTTGACTACATCTTCACCCTCAGCTACCTCTGCCCCAGTCAAAATTTGCTCTTCTGTGTCTGATCTCTGGCCTCTGCTGGGTGGGTTTGTCACCACCTGCTTTCTTTGGCAATTATGCTAATGGCTCCTGTATCAGCAGAAAGGCTCAATGACTTCTTTTTCCCTGCACAGACTCTTGGGTGCTGGAGCTGGGGATGTGGATCAGTTCATAAGTGGAAGCAGAGCACCATAGTTGGGGGAGGGGTGAGAACAAATCTGGCTAATGTAACTCTGTACCTGGACGTGGTTTCCTCAGTTCCCCTCCTAGTCTTTGCCCCATGCTAATGTTGCCAGATGAATCTCTTTGTACCAATACTAGAACCAGAAGGCAGACAGTGAAACACACGTGGACTCAAATCCCAACTCTGCCCCATAAAGGTGTGGAATTTGGCGTAACTGACCTAATTCCACTGAGTTCAAAGGCCCTCACAGAATGACCTGAGATGTGCCTGTGACCATGAGCATCACCACTCCCTTCTCCCATTCAAAAGATGCCGGTGGCCTCCTAAATGAAGCGAAGACTTAAGCTCCTACACGGTGGGGAGGCATCTATGGTCTTCTTGTTCTTATTCTAGCGTTGAGTCCCAAGGCATCCTGCATGCAACCCAGTGGGTCCTCTCTGCTCCCAAATAAACCCATCATGCCCCGACACAGTCAGGTTGCAAAGCCTGCTCACCTGCAGCCAGGGGCACAGAAGCTGCACTGTGAGAGAACCTGTCACAGCCACCGGGGAAAGCTTTGGGCTCACCTTTCTGGCTGAACCGCTGTGCTGCACAGGGATTGGTGGCCTGGGGCCTTGCCTCCTGCCGATTAGTGTGGTCCCCCCAGAAGAGTGCAGAGTGTGTGTCTACCCCAACTAATATGTGTACCCTCAAGTGCCTGAGAGTGTACACTGGGCCAGCATCTAGCTCCGGTTCTGGGCTCTTGGTAGAGGGACTTTGTCACATCCACCTTGAGCAGAGGAGGCTTTGATCTTTGCTACTGCTGGGTGTAGTTTCCTGGCTTTCCTCGGGGGCTGCCCAAGGTCCAGGCTCACCCTCCACCTTAACAGAAAGCATGAGACCCCGGCTGGGCCTCAGTGTATCCTGACACTCTGATGTCTTGGGTAGAATCTCTTACTGAGACCCTGAATGCCTGCTCAAGATTTCCATCCTTTCTCAGTCTTCCTGCCTACCTGAGTTGCTTTTGTTCTGCGTCCTCTGACTCTGGGCAGCAACAGCCCTCACTGTCCCTTTTGGTGGTCCCAGGAGAGGCTTGGTGGTCTTCACTCTACTGTGGGCTGCATTCTGCAATGCCACAGCTATTTAACAATCTCTGCAGGATGAGTTTGAGCTTCACCACCAGACTCAGTGCTGAGGAGGTGGGTGTGACTCCTCCCAGCAAACACTGATATCCACGGTAATTAGTGACATAGTCAGACTCCCTGCACCCCCAGTGGCTTAGGGCCCTTTGCTCGGCTATATTCTCCAGAAGATCTCAATTATCTTTTGCCCCATCACTTCTGCATTCTTTCTTAGAATGTTTTATGGGCAGCAACATTTTTTGCGGTGTTTAGTACAATAGAAATGGTACAACCGTTGGCCTGAGACTTTTTAGGACACCATGTACTTACAAATACCTGTGCACAAGGAACAAATCAGACCATATACTAATGCTTATTGCTGAGACGTGGTGAAACAATGGTGAGTTTGAACCCTGGTCATGTCATTTACAGAGGACATTGGTTTCCTAGGGCTGCCAGGACACCTCACCATAAAAGAGCTGGCCAAATATCATGTAGCAAGGCTTCAGTAGACCACATTTGTTGAACTCCAGAGACCGTTCCTTACCGCATCTGGCTTTGGGCATTCAAAGCCTTCGTCTTCACACGGCTTGCTACCCTCTTCCCTCCGAGTGTCCTGGATAAGGACCTAGCACTGCACTGAGGACCCACATGGGCAGTCAGAGATGATCTCATCCTGAAAGCCCTAGTGTCACCTGCCAAGGTCCTTTTTCCAAAAAAAGCCACCTTCACACACTGTAGGGGGTAATGTGTGGGTCTCACTCCAGTCACCATGCTCAGTGAGATGTTCCATAGCCTTGCTGAGCCTCTTTCGTATGTATTTGTAAAGTGGGGGCTGGCGTTACTATCTCACAAGGCAATTGTGACATTAAAGTGAAGGAGCTTGCCACCTGGTGTGTGTCATATAAGCACATACTTCTAATTCTGCCAGTTCCAACCCTGTGGGACTGAGAGGTCCTAGTTACTGTTCATTATGGGCACCCCTGGCTGCCTCTGTGGCATCCCTGGGCATCGTTCGCTGGCTCTCTGCCATTCTCTGTGTTCTGAAAGCCCTTGGTATGATATCTTCCATGCAGAAAGCCCTTACATCCATATTTTTAAATAAAGGAATACCCCCAGGATAGACTGGCTTCCTAGAGTCCTGAGGACTGTGGCAGAACCAGAAAGACCATCTAGGTCCTCCCCTGGCTGCTAGGGAAGAGCTTACAAGCCAGAAGATATGGATCCTAGATTCAGCTCTGCCACCTAGGAGCTGTGTGACCTTAGGCCCAAGTTCCTTATTTAAAAGCCAGTGATACCTGTCTCATCAGCCTGGCTCAGCTCACATGAAAGCCCAGGCACAGGGGTAAAATTCTCCATGCATATAGGGTCTCCACCTCTTTGCAACTCAGGCTGATGGGCAGGTTCCCTGGTCTCAAGTGCTTGCATCTACTTGGTCCTCTTCTCTCTTGGGTGCTTCTCTGCTTCCCCCTCTACCCACCCAGACTTTCCCTTCTCATCCTGCACCCATGCTGAGGTCCAGCCGGGGCTTCCCCACTCAGCTAGTCAACTCTTCAATCAGCCTGGCCCCTGGGAGATTGCTCTGGATGGAGCCTCATGACCAGGGACCTGGCATGCCGACACCAGACCCGCCTCCTTGTTGGGAGAGTTGCTGGTACCATCAGGACCAGCCTGATGCTAGGGGGAAAAAGACCCATTGTGCTGCCATGGGAGGGGCCTGGCTGGGGCCTCTGGATCCCAAGCACATGAGAGGAAGAGGGAGAACAGAGCACCGTCAGGCAGCTAGATCTTGGTTCAAGTCTGCGTGTTGTCACTCTAGTCACATATCCCCTCTGAGCCTCAGTTTCCTTGTCTGCAAAAGGGGATGACAGTCCAGTCCTTACCTGCAGAGCTGTGGAGAGGGCCACTCTGAGGCAAAGGGCAAAGGCGAGGAAGGCAACATTCAACAAGTGCATCCAGTGTGTTGGCTGCTGGGCTCCTGCCTTTCTCTTTTCATTTGTGCAATGCTGCAGAAGTCAGATGGGAAAAGCATAGTGTGCACACCAAGCGACCCGTGACAGTGACAGATGATATCTCTAGTTGACTCTCAGTGGCATAGCTCTGAGGTCAGAGTTGGACCTGCCTCTCCCAGCGTGGACCCTGGTCCTCGGTGGGGAAGCATTGGAGGAAAGGGATTCCAAGTCAGTTTCCTGCCACCCTCCACTAGCACAGAGACCCCTGAGGGTGGCCCAGGACAAGCACTCACCACTGGCCATTCCTCAGTCCTGATGGAAACCCTCAGGGGAGCCTGGTCACTTCCGGTCCCCTGATGCTCCCAGATCTGCCCTTTCTCTGTCTCTCCTCTCACCTCTCCTGTCTTCTTCCCACTCTCTGGCCCAGCACCAAGCAGCTTGAGAGGGATCCCCAGGGGGAGCGCCTTATCCCAGACCCTGCCTGTGCAGTTCCATGGGCAGCAGGTCCTCCCTGACTCCCCTGCCCCCACCCCCAAAGATCCCACATGCCAACTTCTGTCTCTGACTAACAGTGATGACACCAGGCCTCACTGGCTGCCACTTCTCATGGTCCAGGGCCCTTGTAAGTGGGACCAAGGAGGGGTTGGGTCAGTGGTTGTCAGTGTGGGGAGGTGAGAGGTTCCAACATCCACTGTCCAGCTGCTCCTTCCACCCCACATTGGAGTTGCCTGGATTGAGTTCTAGGGTGTTTTTAGGCTGAAGTTCAGACACACAGCTGATTTGCAAACATCTCCAGGTGATGCCTACTGAGGCCTTGCTCCCACTCTGACCCTTGCCCAGGGCCTGACCATGGTGCTGCATAGATGCAGACAAACACTCCTTGCTCTGTGGAGTTTTGGGGAACTCACATTTGTGTGCTCTGGAACCTTGAGACAGGGAAGGCAATTGCGAAGTGACCATTAGAACTTGAAGCTGAGCTTCCCTGGGGTGTCATGGACTCGGCCGTGTGTGGGGAGGGCTGGTGGAGGGAAAGGGCTGGGGCTCAGGGCACATCAGCACCTCTGAGATTTCCTTGGCTGCTGGACAGAGGCCTTCTTTAGCACAATAAAGCATCACATCTTCTCTTTTCTCAGGGTTGTGACAGTGGGCTGAGCTAGTGACAGACACCTTGTGACTTCCAGTTGGATTCAGCCGCCAGATTCCTGCAAGCATGACCCTCGCAGGTAGATACACAGACTATTGTGCTGCAGGCCCCGAGCATGTGAGGTTTCTCTCTACACAGGTGCATACAAAGGGCTGGCAGGAAGCAACAGCCAGGGCACAGGTGGCTCAACTCTGGGTGGTGGGTAGGACGACAGCTGAGTTTTTCTTCCTTTTGGTCATCGCCATGGGTTTTTTGTTTTGTTTTCATTTGTTTTTGCTGTTCTGGGATTGAACCCAGGCCTTTGCACTGAGCTACACCTTGAGTCCTTTTTATTTTTTAATTTTGAAACAGGGTCTTGCTAAGTCATTAAATTGCCAAGGCTGGGCTTGAATTTGGGATTCTCCTGCCTTAGTCTCCCAGAGCGCTGGCTTTATAAGCACGCACTACTGCACCTTGCTCACCTGTGTGCTCTTGAAAAGGAGTTTATGTTGCCCACATGTTTTGCAGTGGTGTACGCTTTCGAAGTTTTAAAAGAAAATGAGGGAAGTGCACTGGGGCTGGGCTGGACGCTGAGTGAGGCTGAGGAATCAGGCTGAGGGCAGTGGGAAGGGACCGTAGGAGCTGCCACAGCAGCCAGACCTGTGACCTCCAAACACAGCGGGGTGCAGTGGAGGTGGGGACATGCTCCTGCTCCTGGACACTGGCCACTGTTCTGGGAAGGTCACTGGAGGTCCAGAGCAGAGGGATGGTGGTGAGAAGCCCAGCTCCCCACCTGAGCTTCTTGCCTCCTTGGGCAGCACTGCCCAGTGCTGTCGGCAGAATGGAAAGTGAAGGTCTCACCTCCAGGAGCTAAGGAGTCAGGCCATCCTGGGCAGGAAGTGGCATGGAGACAGCCACGTTCTGGGGACCAGAGCGGCGGCACTGAGGGTCAGGGGCTGCCCCTGAGAGTGCTGTTTATTCTATGTCAGGAGGGGAGAAGGACTGGGCAGGGGTGAGGGCCTGCGGAAGGCTGAGGTTTCAGTGAAGGACAGCAGAGGGTTGGGATCCCATGCAGGAACCTGAAGGAGGCAGCTCCACCTCCCGGCACAGTGGGTGAATCCTGCCTTGGGTGCTGGTTGGGGTGGTTTGGGTGCCTCGGGTGCACTGGTGCCGACGCTGCTCCCTCACCTGCCGCTGTGCCCACAGCCTACAAGGAGAAGATGAAGGAGCTGCCACTTGTGTCCCTGTTCTGCTCCTGCTTCCTGGCTGATCCCCTCAATAAATCGTCCTACAAATATGAAGGTCAGTGAGCCTCAGCTAGGAAAGTGAGGGTGGGGACCTCCCGTGTCCTGTGTTTGTGCTGCAGCCCCCGACCATCCCCGCCTCATGCGACTTTGCTGGCCGTGGCCTGGTTCCCCTCCCAGAACCTGAGAGCTGGAGCCGCAGTGGTGGCCTGGGGCCTTGGACAGCGGCTGTGTGTCTCAATCAGGCCACCCCAGAGCACGCACTCTTGGGTCATCCGTGTTCATTCCTGAACAAATCCATGCTGTGGAGAATGCAAAGGGACCCAGAGAGAGGTCCTGTTGTGGGGAGCAGAGACCACAAGAGGAGTATACGAAGTCTCTGAGGGAAGGGCGGAGATGCTCCAGGACCGGCTTCTCCATCCAGGACTGTGCCAGCAGTGCTGATGGGAGAGTCTACAGGGAGCACTCGAGGGCCGTGTCCCTGTGCAGGGTGGTCAGGGCACAGGTCATCTCCCATGTCTTTGCTGAAGTGATGGATTTGGTCTGGCACTGAGCAAGGTGGTGTTCGGATGACCTAAGGCTGTTTTCTCTGTTTAGGCTGGTGTGGGAGACAGTGTAGGAGGGAAGCTCAAAGCCAGCGGCAAGACAGTGCTGAATGGAGAGAAAGAAGAGAACAGGGTAGGAGGGAGTCAGGGGAGAGGTCTGCAGGCTGAGCTGGCAGAGGAGCAGTGGGACGAGGAGGGCCCAGGGGGCGGGCGGTAGAGTGGTACATTATCTACCACTGCAAGGCCAACAGCAGGAGCTCAAATCTCAGAGGAGGCTGGAGGTAGAGGCAGGAGTGAAAGTAACCAGTGTTGCTGCAGCTGTTGTAATCAGCCCCGAACCCCAGAGACCCGACTTGCAGAGCCCAAAGCCTCCCTGTGGCTACAGACCCCTTCAGTCCTCTCAGAGCCCACCGACCTCAGTTCCAGTGTTCAGGATAAAGCCAGAGGCCTAGCCACTGGTCTGCCTTGGGGACCCCGACTCCCCCCGTGTCTGTGTGCATGTGTGCATGCTTTCTGTGGGCCCAACCACGCGCAGGTCAGCAGCCCCTGCTGTACCCTCTGCAGCGGACACAGTGGACCTGAACTGGTGTGTCATATCAGACATGGAGGTCATCGAGCTGAATAAGTGCACCTCGGGCCAGTCCTTCGAGGTCATCCTGAAGCCGCCCTCCTTCGATGGGGTGCCTGAGTTCAATGCCTCCCTACCCCGGCGGAGAGACCCTTCGCTGGAGGAGATCCAGAAGAAGCTAGAAGCAGCTGAGGAGCGAAGGAAGGTAAGCACTGCCCTTTCCTCCTTCCCTCTGTGTCCATGCCAAGTGGAGGGAACTGGACAGGACAGGTGGTGGCACTATGTGGGTAAGGTCACCAGCAACCTAGATACCCAGGCACCACCTTCCGCATGTGGCACAGGAGCTGAGGTGCCATTGAGCGAAGCCCTGTCCTGTAGGAACCTACAGTTTGATAGGGGCACGCGGCACTTAGCTCCTAGAGGTGACCTCTGCGCATGGTGAGAAGCAGAGGACGTTGAATAATAATGAGGATGGGTGCAAAGTTTTCTTTCCCTAACAGAGGAGAGAAGGCCCTGCTAAGTGTCCAGCCTGCCATTCCTTCTGTTTTTCCTACTGGCCTCTTGGCTGCACTCTGAAGCGTGAAGCAACTGAGTGTGAGCTTCTCTTCCGCTTTTAGGCAGGAAGTGGTCCTCCCCAGCCTCCAATTCCTACATTGCTTTCTGTTGACTCTTCAAGGCATTTATCACATTGTCCTCTGGGTTTCAGTTATTTGTATCTTATCTCTACTAGTGATTGTCTTTCCAAAGATCATTGAGTAATTGTGAAGGAGTCATGCCAAAGAGGAGAGGGGCCCTGAGGATATTTAGCAAAAGGCTAAAGAACAAAGAAAGCTCTGTAAGTTGTGGGACCAGCCAGGAAGTCTCCTTGTTTCCTGCTCATGGGCTGCACAAGGCTCAGACGGGCACGCATTCGAAGGCAGCATGCTTCAGCCGTGGGGGTGGAGGTGTACATGGGCAGCTCACTCCAAAGGACCTCTCTCTCTTCCCGTGCATCCCCAGTACCAGGAAGCTGAGCTCCTAAAGCACCTGGCAGAGAAACGAGAACACGAGCGAGAGGTGATCCAAAAAGCCATCGAAGAGAACAACAACTTCATCAAGATGGCTAAGGAAAAACTGGCCCAGAAGATGGAATCCAATAAGGAGAACCGGGAGGCCCACCTTGCAGCCATGTTGGAGCGGCTGCAAGAGAAGGTAAGCAATCCCGGCTGAGGGAGGAGGCTCCCGGAAGCTCTGTCTTCCTTCTGCGGTGAGTGTACCTGAACCTGTGTACCACTTCCGGGGGAAGTGGCCTTGGTAGGAATGGGAACCTTTCCTCTAGGCAGGACCCTTAGAGAGTCAAGAGTGACAGAATGGGAAGCCACTGGCTGGAACAAAACCAGGCTGTTGGTTTCCTTGTGGGATTTTCTGCACAATTACATCACTGAAATATCTCATTGTCTTAGGGTATTTTAGGGAGTCGCTAGCCCTTCTTTTCTAGCAAAAGCGAACAGGGATAGACACACACTGTATGTTCCTAGCTTCTTCCTTGAATGGACTGATTCAACTCAATAAAAGATGCTCACTTAAATTGTTGTCTCTAAGCTCAGGGCATGATTAGCTGAGAGGCCTGTTGAGCAGGAATCATGACTTTAAACTTCATGACAGAGACCAGATGAGCTGCAGGTCTCTCACTAGGCTAGTATCAGAAGTGTGCGAGACTGGGGTTGGTCCCGTGTCAGCAGAATGACAGCCCGTCTGCTGAGGGTCCGCTTGCCTCTTCCCCTGAGTCGCAAGGCAGCCCCAGTTTCTCCTGCAGCTCCTGGGAAGCTCCAGCTCTGTGTTTTATTTCCAGGAGCCGCCTGCTGCGCGGTGACTCCCGGGACCCGATCGGTGGCCTCGTCCCATGGTGAGCAGTGTGGTCCCCACTCCTTCCTGTCCATCCACCTAGAATCTCAGGCCTTGGCAACCAGGTGCTAGAAAGATGTGGTTTCTTCAGGCGAGACCTGCATGCTGCACAGGCCCTGGCACTGGCCAGCAGGGGTAGCTCTGTGCTCTTCTGCTTTGCCCTACAAAGGATAACCTGGCCACCACCAGGGACCACAAAGGAGGGAAAGTCTGGGTCTGGCTTCACGCTTCCCTGATCAGTGAGAGATGAGTTGCAGCAAACTCTTAGCAGAAAATAAGTCTTCAGTTGGGACTGGAGGGTGCAGGGGCTCACTTGGGCTGGATTTAACAATGAGCTGTTTTATTTGCAAGACTTTGATTTCATCATTCCACAGTGATACTGTGACCTTACAAGTCCACAAGAGGAGCAGGGCAGGTGTGACACTTTTTGCAGATGAGAAAAGCATGTCAGAGAAGGTCAAATAACAAGCCTAGGTCACACAGCTTTCAAGTAGCATACTCAAGACTAGAAACCAGCCTTTTGACTCCCTGTCTGGGTGGCCCTTTCCTTCCATATCCAGGAAGAACTGTCCACCATTGATTCACTATTTTTCATCACCAAAGGGGCCCTCTGGAGGCCAAGGGAAGGGAGGGCCCACATCCAGGGTTCTGCCCGGTGAGCTCACATGAGAACAAAAGTAGAGATGCAAGTGGAGCTATTGGAAAGGTTCCCATCCCATCCTGGAGTAACTGCTGTGGAGCTGAGCTAGGCTCCAAGAAGCCAGATGTCAGAGCAGGTATTTTGAGGGAGCATCTTTCTCGGGGACCTTGATCCTCACACAGATGTGCCCACTGAAGGAGGCAGAAGGTGAAGCCCAGGCTAGGTGTGTAGGGCAGGGACCCCTTTGATAGTGCCCCTCATGCCAGTCTTTGTGTGGGTAAAACACTGTCTATATCACAGTCACCTTCATGAGTGTAAAATTATAGACACTTGGACCTACCCTGGACCTACTGCCTGGGGACACCCCAGCTTCCCAGGTCCTGTGGTACACAGCAGCATGGAGAAGCACTGCTTGAGCCATACTGCTTCCTGCTGCCAACCCAGGGAAAATCTGAGGGTCTCTAGAGACACATCATAGGTTAAGTTACATCCTGCCAGGCTGGGCTGCCCCAGTGCATCTCATCCAGGTTGATTCTGTCATCCGAATGTGACAATGCTGGGCTTGGTTAGGGGGCTCATTTCCTGAGCATCTGCCAAGGCCAGGTGCCATACAAGAGCTGGGAAACACAAAGAAGAAAACGGCCTGGTGCCTGCCCACGGGGTCACCTGTCATAGGGACCCAGATACCTCCACAGTGAGCGTAATGAAGCAGGGCTGGTGCAGCCTGGAGCTGGAACCTGCCAGAGCCTGGGAGGAGAGGGGACTGCCCAGCCCGGCCCTTGGGTAGGATCAGAGAGTGAGGCCCCAGGGGGGAAGTGTCAGGCAAGGTCACATAGCAGGTGGGCCTGGGAGCTCAGATCTTTTACAAAGGAAGATTCTCTTAGAAGAAGGACCAAGAAAGTCTACTTTGGGGAGTAATCTTTGGATGGTCTTTCTAAAAATTCTATTGACTTGTATTTTGGGAACCCTCACCCTTCAGCCATGGAGTCCAGGTCACGCTCACTAAGGAGACAGAGGAGATGACAGCAGCTGGGCGAGTGTGTGCCATGACCGTTGGCAGCGGGCTCGGGCGATGAGGTTGGCTCTGCCACCTGGCCACTCTGCTAGCACGGGCTGCCCCGAGCTGGAACCTACACCCTCAAGCCATGTGATCAATCCAATGCCAGGAAGGCTGCAGGAGGGAGAAAGGCTGTGGGCTCCCGGGGTCACTGCGAGGTCACAGGCTCCCGGGGTCACTGCGGGGTCACAGGTGGGTCCCCCAAGGGAGGTTGGGACCCACTGGCCTGTGGGCTCTCTGACCACCCCAGCGGCTCACTCACCTGCCATCTTCTACCCCTCTCAGGATGCCCTTGTGGACACAGCCCTGCTCTTCCTGCAGTGGTCATCTTTGGTGCTCCGTTCTCTTCCCTTCCACCTCCCTGTACCCCTGGACAGCCTGTGTGACCCTCCCTTGTCCCTCCCTTCCTCCCCAGGACAAGCACGCCGAGGAGGTGCGGAAAAACAAGGAGCTGAAGGAAGAGGCCTCCAGGTAAAGCCCAGAGGCCAGAGACCTTTCCGGAAGCCGGACAGCTCCCCGCAGTCCTGAGCAGCCTTGCCGCCACGGTGCCGCTGCTCTCCCAGCTCTGGGGTTTGGGGGGAGGGGGGTGGCCCAGGGGTGTTTCCTCTGCTTTTGGTGTTTGTACCTGTAAAGAATTGACCAGTGAAGCCATCCTATTTGTTTCTGGGGAACAGTGATGGGGCGGGAGAGGGGAGAGGAGAGAGTTGGGAAAGGCAGACCAGCTCATGGACATTACCACACTTCCACCGCGGGCTTGGGCCTGAGCCCCCGCTTTTCACGGCTCTGCCTGATCATCCAGCCTCAGGTGCCACGTGAAGGGACAATGAGAACCAGGCCAGGGGAAGTTCAGGGTCAGGGGCAGAGTCCTGGGAACACGGTGGCTGCAGCCTGCAGGGTGAGAGGCCTGGACGTGTTGCTTCTGCCCCGTGGCCAGCAGGATGAGGTCTGCGTGTGTTAACCATCATCTTTTGATCATCATGACCAATGAAACTTTTACTTCAAGTCTCCAGTTCTTTGTTTCCTGAATTTGACCTCTTGGGTGATGAGCAGAATGTTCTAGAAATTTGGTTTCTGCCCATATGATGACAGGTGACCTTTAATTTTACCACCCAAGCATCTGAGGTGCTGGGTGAGGTGGGTTATATCATGTCATAATTGAAAGATTTGTTTTTTTCTCTCTTTTTAAAAACCTGTCAGTGGGCTGTCCCTGACTGGATTGGTGAGAAAAGGAACACAACCTTGCTTTCTACAGACTATTGTTCTAGCATGTTCCCCAGGATTTGCTATAAGCAAGAAGTTGTCTTAAGTCTATTCAGGCTGCCATAATGAAATACCTTAGTCTGGGCAATTTGTAAGCACTAGAAATTTAATGCTCACAGTTCTGGAGACAGAGTGGCCCGATACTAAGACACTAGTAGATTTAGTGTCCAGTGAGTCGAGGGCTTCTCTCTGTTCAAGATGGTGACTTCTCGCTGTGTCCTGACATGGCAGAAGGGTGACAGGGCTGCCTTTCCCTTTTTATAGGGTACTGGTCCTATTCATGGGGGGAGACTCCATGACCTAAACACCCCTAAAGGTCTCACCTCTTAATACTGTTGTGTGGGGCTTAAGCTTTGACATGTGACCTTTGGAGGCCAGCAACATGGTAGGAGCCCTCTCCACTTTGGATTACAGAATATGAGCAGGAAAATGAAGTGCTTGCTAGGGTAAGCAGCGAGGGCCATTCCAACCCAGCAGTCCTGTTCTCCAGGACACCCCCCTCACCCCTCACTGGAAACAAATGGGGGTGCAGCCTGCATGGACCGGGTCCCAGGGCATCCCATACCTGCCCTGCACACTGTGTAGTTTTGTACAAACTTGCAAATAAACTCTTTGGTATCGCCTTGTTTCTTCCACTAGTGGAACTGCGATTTAACTTTATTTTAAGTTAGGATGATGATGATGATGATGATGATGATGATGATGATGATAACAGTTACCACTTAGGCTGCACTTAGAGATCTGGCAATTTTTCTGGACTTGCTCATATATATTAGCTCACTTAATTCTCCCACCAATCATAAGAGGAAGTTACTTTTGTTATCTATCATGTAGACAAAGAAATGGAGCTATAGAAAGTGTAAGTAACTTTCTGGAGTCCACACAGATAGTAAGGGGGAGAGAACAGGCACTTGCATTTGGCAATTTGCTTCCAGAGTCTGTATTTTTAGCCCTGCGCTCTGCTGCTTTTCAACACTTCCAAACTAGGCTGTGAGTCCTAGATTGGTGTTTCTCAAACTGTGAGTTTTGACTCATTGAATTGTGAGACTAGTTTAATGGATCCAAAATAACTTTCCTCCCTCTCTCCCTCCCTCCTCCTCTCCTAATTCCCTTCTTTCCTTCCTTCCTTGTTTCCTTCCTTCCTTTCTTCTCTCCTTGATTTGAAATAGAAAACAAAATCAGCCAAAACATCAAAATACATTCTGGGTAGTCATGGAGGTATCACTGCATGTGTGCATCATGTGTTTCTATTCTTGATGTTATGCATGTGTTTCTAGGTTACATCCTAAACCATATTTCTTACTGGGGGTGGCAATCAAAACTCTTTGTAAGTCACAGCTTTAAAATAAGCACAGAGTCAGAACCAGGATGCCCAACTTGCAGCCTGGAAGCTCTGGGGAGCGGCTGGGTTTGAGAAAGTGAAACCTTGTGACTGTACCATCAGTACCAGGTTCCTTTGGAAAAGACAAAAATGACTGGGAGGGTCTATTTTCCCAAATCCATTGCATCAACATCTTCATCCTCCCACCGAAACACTGGAGGCTACAAGCTCCTCCCACTCCCAGGAACACTTCCGTTCTCTGCACGCACCATTGCCTTGTTTGGGTTGCTTTTGTCTTCTTGATCCCGACCTATTCTCTTAAACTCAGTCCAGATATTAAGTTCTCTGACGTTGCCAGTGTTTCTATATTTTTTAATGTGCTATGACTTCTGTATAAGTATTTATTTACCTATGCTTCCCTGCTATTAAACTTGATGCCTCTTGAAAACAGAAACCAGTTTTATGAATCTTCATGTGCTCAGCAGGGGCTGCTTGGGTAGGACGTGCTTAGGGCTACAGTGTTGCTGAGAGTCAGGCAGGAGACTTCTTGGGAGCTCCTTCTGTGTAGCACTTCTTAGAAACTTTTATTTAGAAGACCAAGAATGAAGGCACCTGCTCAAGATCAAGCTGGGGACTAAAACCCACTTCTAAGACTGGCCCTGGGCTCACTAAGCCCCAGCCCTTGATACATAGAACTGAGAACTCCAATTCTGTGGTTGAAGTGGGGCAGATTCCAAGCATTAACAAGCAATCCCTGCCCTGAAACAGTTTGCAAGCCTGTGGGGACACACAGGAAGCCACCAAGGCAACAGCCCTTAAATTTTCAACTTGCATCAAAACCCTTTGAGAGCTTATTAAAGTATAGATTTCTTTCCTGTGGATCTTTGTAAATGAAAATAATCAACAAGTCTTGAAGAAATAGTGTCTTTTGAGGCTGTTGTCTTGGAACCTATGTTTTAGCAAGGCATTTCCGGTTTCTTTCCTTATAAATACATTTAGTCCTATTTTTAATTATTGGTTATTGGCAGGATTTATATTAAATTGGTGTCAACCAAGATTGTCAAGCCTGTCGTGTGCATAGTGACAGGTGCTGCCTGCAGCAGTGGCCTTCTACGTGGCAGGCACCTGTCACTGTCACTTCAGCTGCGGAGCTCTTCCCCCGCATCCTCTGTGCAAAGTGTGTGGCCTGACACCACCCCCTGAAGGGAATAAAGATGTCCTCAGCCAGGACATCCAGCTTGCTGACCCTCCCCTCAGCACTGCAGCTGGCATTTATTCTGATTGCTTGTTAGATACGTTGTTAGATACACTGTTTATCTATTTTAAATCAACGAATTGTAAAACTGCTTGATTTTATCAGACACAGCAAGTTTTGAGGTATATATGCGTTAGAGTGAAATATTTGTGTATACTCCACAAGACATACTTTCCTATGCACATGGACTAGCCACGAATATTCCATTCCATGATGGAATTACTAGATCTAACCTCGGGTTGCTGGGAGCCATTCATAACCACAAATTGAATACAGTGTAGTATTCGGCATGGTTCTGTATGGTGAAGATGTAAGCCACAGGCAGTATCTCCACGGGCAGGAGCAGGGGCAGGTGGCTGCCCCTGGAACGGATGGAGATGCCTTCCTGGAGAATACTTGAGCCGAGCCTTTGAGGATGGGCTGACTTTGGGTGGACAGAGAGAAAAGGCAACCAGAGATGCGGTGAGCACTAGGGCAGGAGCTGCAACCACAGATGTGAATGGATCTGTCACCCAGGAAGCGTGTGTGGAGGAAGCACCTCTTGGGGCCCCCTGATGAGGTGGCAGGAGGAGGAGCTGGGGTAAAAGCGAGGGCAGAATCAAAGAGGAATGAGCAGGGTGATCAACGAATGAATTTAAAAAGGATTCACTATAGTAAAAGACACATTACCATTAGTCTCCTTGAAACACACTTATCCCATTTTTTGGCAAAGCATCTTTAATTGTGATAAGTCTTTAAAATGTAAACATTCACCATCATTTGTGATCACCCCATGTATTTTAAATTTTGAGGTCCTAAGCCAGCAGCTCCTAATAGGAGCTGTAATTTGGGTTCCCTCGCTCCTCCTGGGGACACTTCGAAAATGTGTGGCAGCAGTTTTGGTTAAGCAAAGAGAGAACACAGGGCTTCCTTTGAGGGGTGGAGGCCAAGAATGCTAAATGGCCACCAAGGGAGGAGTGTCTCACACCTCATTCAGCTCCCAGATGAAAATGGGAAACCTTTCAGACTAAGCCCTGATCCAAATCACTTTCACATGTAAACATTTCTTCTCTCCCCGGATTGGGTTCATAGCTTGGTGCCCTCTACCCTCCCCAAGTTCTCTTCCTCTTGAACCAGTCTCAACTATGGAATTTAACTTGCACTTACTTTGTGCCTTCTCTCTGGCAAAGAGATACACTGGATCCACCTTAATCAAGTTTAAAAGCAAGCCTTGAAATAATAAGATGTATAGGTAAATTAAAATAATGCCAGACAAAGTCTATGATGGGCAATGGTGGGTTTCAGCCTGACTAGGGTTAAGGGAGTCTCAGACTGCTGGTGAAGGATTGCTTATCTCCAGACTTCAGTAGCCACTAAGCCCATCTCTCCTCTACAGAAAGGTGGTCTGGAATTGATCAGAATAATGGGGCTGTTCCCGTTGTGCCTGTGATGGTGTTTCTCAGGGAGACTGATGTGAGAGTCAGTGGACCGAGTGGGGAGGCCACCCTCAAAGTGGTGGGCAACATCCAATTGGCCATGGGCCCAGATGGAGAGAGAAAGTGGCAGGAGGGTGAGTTCTTGTCTCTCTCAGAGCCAGGAAATCCTTCCTTTGTCCTTGGATATCAGAGGTCCAGCTCTCTGATTTTTGGGCTCTTGGACTTGTACCAGTGACCCTCTGGGTTCTTGGGCTTTGGGCTTTAGGCTGAATTACATCACTGGTCTCTTTGGTTTTAAAGCTTTTGGGTTTGGACCAAGATATCCTTCTAGTAATCGTGGGTCCCTAGCTTCTGGAAGGCCTATCTTAGACTTCTTACTCTCCATTATAGAGTGATCTGGCTCTGTGATAAGTAATCCAACTAATAATTCTTTCTCATTGCTTCTTTGTATGTATCTCCTATGAGCTCCCTCTCTGGAGAATCCTGCCTAAAACAAGGTTCAAATCAATGTAGAAAGAAGCCAACAAGGACTGAATTTCAGAATATCTGGCATCCAATAAAAATACCAGATTTACAGAGAGGCAGGACAATATTAGGTGTAATGATTAGGACAGTATTCTGTCAAAATAAGTAAAGAAATAACAGAATGGAGTCAGCAGACACAGATTTTGAAACACCAAGTAGAACTAGCTTCTTGTATTAAAAAACATAATGGAAAACTTGAAAGAAATGGAAGATGTAAAAAGAATCAATGGAACACTAGAATAAACAGTACAATATTTAGAGGAAAAAGCACTGGATAGGATTTATGATAAGTTAATCATCACAAAAAAAATCCTTTGAGGTTGAAGGCAAAGCATTAGCAATGATTCAAATGAGGCATGGGCGGGGGGTGAGAAAGAAAACCCTGCAGTGATGAAGAAGGCGTTGGTGACCTGTGGAGTGAGGCAAATATTTTAATAGATGAGAAATTTGAGTCCACAAGGGGATGGGAATAGGGATGGGGCAGCAAAAATTGGAAGAAGTGCTGGCTTCTATATTCAGTTTGATAAAGAGGTGTGAAGTCTTAGACTTAAAATCTCAGTAAGATACAAATATCGCACAGAAAAAGCACTCCAAGGAGCGTCCCAAGCAAACTGTCAAAAAAGACTGATAAACAGAAATTTCTAAAGGTGATCAGAGAAAGCATATGGAGGACCAGGGCTAAGAATGACAGCGCACTTCTATGAGAAAGAACTCGTTACGGCCTCAGCAGACAACCCCCTAATTCAGCTGTTAAAGTTCTAAGCCCCGGCACCTCAAAATTGCAGATATAACACGTTATGTTTATATCCACTCCTCATTCATATCCACTCATCAGTGCACAGGGCAGTGGGGTGCCTTGGCTATTGTGAACAGTGCTGCTGGGATCATGGGTTGCAAATACTGTTTCAAGACATGATTGCTTCAGAAAACCCTGGTTCTGATGCATGAGAATCAGCTGCCAAAGGCAGAAGGTACCAAGAGATTGAAGAGGCAGACAGTGCGATGGCCTGGGGGTGTAGAGACAGAGAGGGCCTGTGACTGCTGCGCGGAGGATTCCCGCACCCCAGGCAGAAAGCAGGTGTGTACATGCCGAGCGAGACAAAGGTGGGTCGCAGCCAGTCCCACTGCGCCTGACCTTTTCTAGAGCTTTTTAATATGCCCAATGGTGGTTAAGAAATAGTTCAGGCATCAGCGACCCACGCTGCACAGTCACCTGGGTGTATATATTTTTCTTTTATTTCTTTGGAAATGAAAATGTTAGTTTTGACTATCGGGCCCTTAGTGATTTTTCAGAGTAAGATACATTGGTATCACCAATGGTTACCATATTTTGCAATAGACTTATTGAATATTTGTGATATATAAGTGACATTTTGAATCCTTTGATATAAATATCCCTGCTCCTTTTTCCTATGACTTTTTTGTATTTCAAATGTATTTTTAAAATGAACAGAATGTTGGGCGGTGTTTTCTAATCTACTCTGTCTTTTAATTGATACATTTAGATAATTCACATTTACAGTGATTGTTCATATAGTCGGATTAGTATGTACCATATTGTTAACCATCCCTAGTTCTTTTGGTTCTCATTTTTAAAAGTTTCCGTTCCCTTCCTGCTTTCTAATTCCCATTGATCTCTCCCTGTGACACCATTTTCTCTCTTCTATTCTCAAGTGTATTTGTTTCCTAAATTTTTTTTCTAATTTTTTTAAAACGTGGTTTTCCCTAAGAGTTTGAGACATACTCTGACAACTGTCTAAATCTGCGTTTAAATAGCGCTCTAGTGCTTCCAGAGCAGCAAGGATCCGTAGCATGGTCCCAACTCCTCTCTCTCATCCTATACTTTTACTTTCTCTCTCAGTATCTAAACAACCCACTGCATAACTGATATCATCTCCTAGAACAAAGTCTCTTACATAATAGAGAAAAATCTCTGTTCTGTGTGAGGCCAGATTGGAACAAGAGAGATAAATATTTTTGTACCTTCAGTTAATGGTGGCTTGACAGTTTTCTTTATGTGATCTCAGTTCACAACCTCTATCATTTTCCTTTTCAGTAAAGAATTTCATTTGAAACGTGGAGGACACATTCTGCCGGTATTACTTTCATTTTGCTCTCCATCAGCTGGCTGTCTTGGTGACACTCACGTTCTGTAGGGTTTGGAATGCGTGCCAGGCTCACCTGGCTGGCAGAACTGCGGTTACCACCAAGACCACTGCAGCCATGCCGGGCTGGAGCCCTGTATTCTGCTCTCATTCTTTTGGATGGATACTGAGAGATGAGATCACTGGATCACTCAGTAAAATCATTTCTAACCTTTTCTAAGAATTTCCATGCTGTTTTCCATAGTGATAACAAACCTACATAGACTTTGGAGGGCAAGACAAAGGTTTTAGCAATTTCCTTTCTTGGGAAGGCTCTGTACCTATACCACATAATCTAAGGATCTACTTTCACTGTGAGGGTCACCTTGGTGTGATTAAGGAGGAAATGGAAGTGATTAGAACAAGTGGAACCCGGATGTGTGATATCAGATCTGCCGCTGGTGACCTTTCGTGACCACGTCAGTGGCTGGAGTTCTTGAAGTCTTGGTCGTCTGGTGCTCACCGTTCCCAGAAAGGACATCAAAGCCTGGGCTCCCTTCCTCATAATGGTGCTTCCAACACTAGGAAAATACCTGTCATCTGTCCTCATTGTGTCTCTCAACAATGGCTTGTGTGTAATGTTTTACAAGTTCTTCTGACCTCTTCACTGGGTGATGCCTTCTGGTTGGACGACACCTCTCTTAAAGTAAGACGCCCACACCCACATTCTGCTTCTATATGTCCAAGTGGGTTTGGACACATCCCAAACCACCTGTCAGTATATAACATGGCCCTCAGAGGTCCAGGCCATTGACTTAGGTATTCTCTTCCTAGGAATTTTGGTTCTAGGAGTCTATTCTAAAGAAACATTCTGAAGCACAGAGCTTTAAGATAATCATTCTTTAAGATGTGAAATACAATATAGAAATATAACTAATACAAACATCTAGCAGTGAGGAAACATATTCAAATTATGGGACAGTTATAAAATGGATGTTCATAAAAATTTTTATGACCATAGTATACTTGGCTCTGCAGTCTGCATGAAGTTATTAAAAGTTTATTATATAGTTTTAAGGCTGAAAAATCAGGATATCAAATTATATGTACAGCAATTTATTTTCAACCATATAATATTATGCAAGTATCAGCACACTGGGCCATGAATCCAGTTGTTTATTTTTTCTATTCTATTATAATTCTGTTGTTTTTGACATTGTACAAGGATCTGAAGATGCAACTCTAAAGTGAAGATGTTTGTTCTTAAACATCTTACAAATAGATGAGCACACTTGAAGGAATTTTAAGTGCATTTTTGTAAGTCGCATGAAGAAAGAAGGTATTTTATAGGAGTGGGGCGAAGGTAACCCTTGCTCTTCTGTGGGGCGGGAGGCGGAAGGCAGCAGAGGTGTCCTGTTGGGGTGACACCTGAGTTGGCTGAGCTGACGCTGAGGGTCACTGGGAGGTGTAGACAAGAAGAAGATGGGAAGGGCAGGGAGACATGGAGAGTCTTCCAAAGCCTGTGCAAGGCGAGAGCTGGAGAGACGAGGGCTCCCTGCAGAAGGGCTCTGCGCACTCCAGGGGAAGGGCGTGGAGCGGTTCCGAAAGGGCGAGCAGGCTCCAGACCCTTCCCTTGGCCTGGAGGCTGGGGTGAGAAGTGTGGTGGGCGTGACAGTGTGGGTGCCAGGGCGGATCCAGAGCAAGGAGCAACGTGGTTGCCTTGCTGGTCATTCGAACGGCAAGAGAAGGAGCTGCGACCAGACGCAGGGAGACCGGGGAGGGCAGGTTCCTGAGGCCGGCTGGGGTGAGGGCCTGGACTAAGTGTCCGGCACGGATGGTTGAAGGGAAGGTCTAGGACAGAAGGCAGCAGCAGAAAGTGGGGAGCGGACAGGAAGGGAGCTCCAGGACTCTGGTTGGAGCCAGAGACAGATGTCAGTGCCACCACTAGGTCAGAACATGAGGGAGGACGCAGGGCAGGGTGACCTGAGGTGTGATTTCTTCAGGTGAGGTAACCAGGCCACCTTCTTGATTGCAGTTAGGTTAAATAACTCGCTCACGTGCATTGTCTTCATTAAGATGATCAGGGGGACAGTGGGGCGCTATGTTTAACAACCCAAGCTGGGGAGAACAATCTTACTTAAAGCAGACATCTGCCATTTCAGAAGCAATAATGTCCTAACGCATGACTGAGTGGAATTTAAATCCCAATTATAAATGCATATGAAAATATAGGCTTGAAGGCAGAGTAAATAATGAATGCTAAATGCCTTGCACCTCCCTTGCCTGCAGGGTAACTTCAGATGATTGTAAGGCGGGGAGCCTTGGGAAGCCTGTCTCAGGAATGTGTTTAATTTGCATAATGAAATGGTAGATAAAGACTACATTTCCCCGCTAACTGTTGTCGTTTTCCTGACTTGTGGAATGCAAATTGAAGCAAATGTCATGTCCAGGAAGTGTTCGTGACTTCTCCAGCCTGACTCCTGCTGGACAGGACGCGGGCAGGATGGCAGGAGCTGGGCACCCATGTGGGATCCTGCAATAGTTACATCTCAGCTGTTAATGGAGATGATGAATCTTGATTGGTTTTAGGGGTGCAGGGAGCTCAGCAAAGCCCTGTCCTGGATATGCCTGGGTGGATCATGTAGGTGGCCTTGGAGACTGCATCTGGTCCCTGGTCCTCTTTCTCCGGCCGTTTCCTAGTCTCTCTGCATGAAGAGAGCAGCTGTACTCCACTGTGTCCTCTTCTTGCAGCCAACCAACCAATGACTGCAACCACGAGCTAAGGTAAGCCTTATGTACCTCAGGTATTTTGTCACAGCAACAGAAAACTGAGTAGTACAGGTCATGGGGTGAACATAGGGGAAGGGATGTGCTTGGAGGAGCAGCAAAGTGTTGGAGAAGCTTGGCTGCCTCACTCCATGGGCTTGTATTCTATCAGCAACACTTGGGACACCACCAACCAAGCTACGGCCATGGAGAAGGGAATCCTTCATCCACCTGGGTGAGGGGGAAGCTCAGCTGAATCTTCCAGGTGAGAGGAAGCATCACTGGAAAAGGCACAGGTGGAGAGAGCATGCAGCAGGGGCAAAGGCAAGGATTTGCATGTATTTGGAGAGTGGTGGATGCTTGGGAAGCCTGTGAGTTTAGGGAAGGGAATCCGGTGGGGTCAGATGGCCCAGAGCAATAAGACAGGTAGATGGCGAGCCTGGAATGACAGGACCAAAGGGCAGGACCCTGATTGGGAAATGAAGGGATGGATCTGATCCAGAGGTAGCTAAGTTATCACATGATCTGTGAAGACAAGGAGTCAGTTTACAGCCCGTCACTGAGAGGACCACACAGCTTTGTGGTCAGAATATTGATCTGTTATCAACAAAATAGCTGAGGGAGACAGACTGTACCAGGAGGGCTCAGGGTGCTCTGCTCTGGGTGTGTCCGACCTGCTGTCCGAGTAGCTGGCCTTCCTCTCACCACACGCACCTGCACTGTCTTTTGCAGACCTGAGCCAAATTCTTATCTCAAAGCATGTGTGTTTATCTGCACGCTTTCATCACCCTTAGCATTTAATGTCGTTATGGTTAAGGATCAACAAAGAGTTCACGGGGGACTCATTTCCCAGGTCAAATGCATTTTTATAAATATTTATTTTTCATTAGTACGTGTTTGCCATAAACCACAATCACACTCAGTGTGGGAAGTTTGTATCTTAATTGCTTTTCCCCTCCCCTCCCCTCCCTGTTCTTCCCCTCCCTTTGTAAAAACCCTGCTTCCATTTTTTCTTTCCATTCTTTTTCCCTATTTTTTAAAAAAATTTATTTCCCTTCCTACTTCCCAACATCTATCCCCCATTTCAATCCTGGTCTATACTTTGGATTTCTCACATCAGAGAAACAAAGCAGTATTTAATCAAAGCTTTTCTTAAAGACCAGATGTGATTTGTATTTGTATATTCTGTTTTCCGCTTTCCTCTCTTGGCTCTCTTATGTTTTGAGAATTTGCCACTGGGCTTGGTCCTTCTCTCAGTGGGCTAAGAATGGGGGTTTGTTGCCGTGCAAGTTCCACGTCACGTTGCATTTGTTGCTGGAAATCAAGAGACCTCTTGCAGCCCACGTGTTTTCCGGCTCCGCGTGGCCCTTCAGAGCCCTCCTCGAGCTTGCAGGGGAGACCTGTGTCCAGCAGGTGGTGCTCGTGCTGTTTTTACTTTGGGAGCCAGAGCAACAGTTCTGCAAAGATTTGCATAGGTGGCTTTTGCACTGGAGCTGTTACAATTGGTAATTAGGGATAACGTTGCTATGGTAATGGGGGGCCTTTGGATGTCTACAGCTTTGCAAGAACCAATGCCAGCGAGCTATCAGATGGTTTCCTTTGATGCCAAGTGGTTGGCGTAGCAAGGTCATAAAAATACCGATTGTGCGAACTGCAGTGGTGCCTATTCTGTGGCCTTCTGTGATTTATATGCTATCACGGGGATGTGGAGGGTGGAGGGTTATATTTTCAAAACCATGTTTATCTCATTTCACACTGGATTTTTGCCATTTTCTGTATATGTTCCCTATCCGCCACCAGCATTTCTCAACATGGTTTTCATTAAAATGCTCCATGAAGAAAGGTTTCATTCATCTAACAAGTCTGGGAAAGATGACATGCCATCACTCCCAGAGATGCACAAACCTCGGCAGCTATTACAATCTATAGGAAGTCCCAATTTACCTCCAGAAATGCCTAGGTCGATTGAACCCACTTTAAGGTCAATGAAAACATTCATTAACTCTTAGGGAATCATTCTTCATCTCGTTCTTGAAAGTCTGATGAATATGGCATCAAAATGAGTTTGATTGTAGTTCAGTGTTTGGGTAGGGCCTCTCCAGCATGGTTGTGAGTTCTTTTCTGTTGTATAATCGAGGGTTTAGTGCATGATAGAGACTCATTACTTATTAGTAGTTATTTATGGGATCCCAAGAAATGGTTTTGGGTTAATTGATCTATTCATGGATGCCTTTGCTCGCCATTACAGTGGAACCTCCACTCACGAACTCGATTGTCCCAAGATTCTGGGGAGGATGGCCATGGTCATGTTCATCATCTGACATGGGGCTCGTGAATGCAAGCAAAATTTCGCCAGATGCTTCTGTTTGTGAGTGGAATTGTTTGCAAGCAGAAGCCTTTGTGAACTGATGCTTTTGTCTATTCTCTGTAAGTGATCTTCAGCCACAGCCACTGAGGCATGGCCCAAGGCATTGGTAATGAGTGGTTTGTAATTTACATAGGAATAGTACCCGGCTCAGGGAGAGTTTAGTTCCTCAGCAAACACTGAAGCCTCTGCTTGTCTTTAAATTTAAACAATTCTGGGTTCAAAACTGTTTTCCTATAACTTATGAGTTGCATGATGACAGGAATATCTCTGCACCCCCATTCTCTCATCTCAGGTGGCCATGAGATCCACACACTGGCCTCCTTGCTGGTCAGACGTGGTAACTGGGGAGCTGGGACAGCCGGAGGCCAGGCATGAAGTGGAAGCTCTGTGGATGCTTCCTCCCCCTTTCTCTGCTTTGTTCATGGTGCTCAGTTCTCCACTGTCCCAGCAATAGAAACGGATGATACCCTGGGGTGAGCAGAGGGCAGAGTCAGGAAAGACTCCAGGGGCAGGAGTGGTATCTACACATCCGCACTTGGAAATCCCTACTTTTCCCAGACTCTGTGCCATAAATCTTTACAGGTGACAACCCACCAGCTCTCCCTGTCATGCCTCCCTTTCTTGCAGAGGATATGAGCATTACTGTGACAGGCTCATGTGTCAACCTGGCCAAAGTGTCTGGGCGGCGGTGCTCTCGGGGACAGTGGTGGAGACGTGTTTCAGTGTCAAATGGCAACTCGTTCCATAGCACCATCACCTGTGTCTGCCTTCACTGAACAGTTTTGATAGGTGATTAATGTTTGTGTTTGCCTGACTTGCACCAGACCCCAAATCCTTAATCATCTGCTCACTCCATCACCAGTTTGTCTCATTTCTATAATTTAAACTGAATTTGATCGGTACTTATCTATCTGAAAATCCTCTTCAGTTGATTCTAAATTCACAGATAACTTTGGATCAAGCTTCTACATTATTTTAACTAATCTAGGTCTTCTATTATGTGTTGCCCTTGTGGGAGCAGTGAGCCTATAGGAGGTTCCTTGGGATACAGTTTGGGACTTGGAATTTGGGGGTGACATTCTCTGAGGGATTCTCCAGACCCTGGGAGCTCCTGCCCTTTGGGGTTGCCTAAGTAGAATTAACTTCTACTTAGGATATTTCAGTTATTCATGAATGTTTGCCCTAGATTTCATTGATAAGCAATACATTTCTCCTTTTTCATACTTAGCAAACTGGCATATGGGCTTTAATTACCAGCTTAAATGAAAATCAATGACCCACACATTAAGCTGTAAAAATGGTTTATTTGACTATGAAGAAAGTTATGTCATGGTACAAATGTTTTCCAGTCATTAATCTTTAGCTTTACAGTACTTAACCCTAGAGGCATAGATTTTTTTACTTTTATATGAATAATCTCCAATCATATTCAGCAAACTCACAAGTTCACAGATTTATTACAGTCTGAAAGAATTTGAGGATAAAGATGACAAAGACATCTGATGCAGGCAGATTCTTATTACTGAGTTCAGACTTACCTTAAACGCCTCTCTGTGACTCTTAGACCTTCTCCACTTCCTTTTCCACTGGGGTGGGTCAGTCATGCTGCCGGTTTTGAAGCACTGTGCCCAGCCTGTTATTTTCTGTAGTAAATACTCATGTAGTTCCATTGCACTTGTCTGTTACCTGTTCACATTGGCTTCTCCTTTTCAGTCTAAATTTATTTCTTTGTTCCCTGAAAATCAAAGGTCTTTCTTCGTAGACTGAGTCTGTTCCTCCCTCATCCTCCAAAACTCCTTGCTGGTTTTTCACTTAGTGATGCCCCGGACCTCTCTATGGAGTCTGACATCACAGCTGAGGTCCCTGGATACACACTGATCACCCAGATTCACTACATTTCTAAGATCTTTTAGGTTTTCCCAACCAAACTCTACCTTCACGTATCAGTCCTGCATGACCACAAGCCAGTACAAGGAGTCTCTGGTCCACACACCATCTTCTGAGCATTGTCTGGACAAACAGCACTTTCATACCAACAAAGTAACCATCATTTTCTTTGTTTGTTCCTTAAGAAGTCTTGCTCTATAATGTGGGAATTATAAAGGTGATACCTTTATAAGATTATAGTAAATATTAAACACACAGCGTACAAAGCTCCTGGTATATTCGAGAAGCATTGCAGGTGTTTTAGAATGTTCTGTTTCCTATCCCATGTTTCCATCCTTATTTTCTTCTTTCTTTAGTCTTTTCTCTATCTTCCATCTCTCTTCTATCTTCCGTTTTACGTCTCCACCATTCTTTTTCACCTGTTTTTCTTTCTTCTCCCTCGTATCTTTGAATGACCATGGAAACTGTGTATATCTCATTCTCTCCATTCACGAGGGAGAAGAGGAATAAAGGAGATTACTAAGTGTCAGGGAAGTCCAATAAAACAATTGCCGCCACCAGAGGTAGGGGGCGCTCTAGGTCTTCTCCTACCGGTTGCCCTCCTGGGAGCAGTGAGCCCATAGGAGGTTCATTGGGATACAGTTTGGGACTTGGAGTTTGAGGCTGATGTTCTCCAAGGGACAACTCCAGACCCTCGAAGCTCCTGCCCCTTGGGATTGCCTCCTTGTTTTTCTCAAGTGCACCCTTTATTCTGGATTGGATCTCTGTAATTCTTTAATTCAACTGATGTACGATCACGTGGTATTTCACCCCAATTTTGGAACGGGCAGTCCCCCCATGGTTCCCTTAGTCGAGAGACAAAGTGGTAACCAAGAAGAGCTCAGAGGAAAAGAGCCCTGAAAAATCTACTTAGCCCTGGGTATAGATTAGGTGAATGTGAATTATCTCCAGGAAATGCGGTCCAAATGAACTCAGAAATATAAAGTTGAACTCAAAAATATAAAGAGTTGAGCCAAAGCTCCAGCATGCGCTATAGTGCTCCTTTTACTCAAATATCCTCCGAGATAAACAGATCCACTCTAGGGTTCTGATGAATAAGCATAATTATGCAGGATGCCGGTTCAGAACTGGGCTCTGAGTTCTTTTTTGCCATGTGTAAGAAGAACTATTATTTGAGAGAGGACTTTAATATGATTGAGGGGCCGCTATGAGAAGGGAGAAGGACGACACAGGTAATTGAAATGGTAGAAATAACTCTAAATCATGTGACCAAAGTCCCAAATGAGCAAGCATGGCTTGTGCATCATGTGGGGTTCTCAAACTGCCATCTGATGTGGGCAGGGAAAAGATGCATTTCATTCTCTCACTCAGCTGACACTGGTGAGGCACAGGGTTGGGGAAATGTTGGACTGGTGTACAGGCTAGGGTCGTGTGGGAGTGATGGAGACAATACTGGTGATAAAGTGCACAGGAATGAGTGAAAAGGCACAGAGGAGAGACAAATGAGGCAAGCAGTATAAAAATAAGAATAGATATTTTAATAAATGTGTTTTAATATACGGGAGAAAGTGAGATTACACAAGTTAAAAGGTTGGAATTTAAAAATAATTGCACATTTTCATAGAAGCTATGTGAGAAGAGAGAGGAATACCTATGAAACTGAGAAAAAATCACTTGGCTACAGAACTTGGGAGAAACAAGAAAATGAATACAATCAAGTTTAGGAGAGTTAATGCGTTTAAGCCATAGCTAGAACTAGACTGTTTCATTTAATAAAAGCAAAGAGAGAATAATATCATGGTGAATAAAACAGGGGACATGAAAATGAAGATGAATCTTCCCAGAGCAAAACAATGAGAGAGAGAGAGAGAGAGAAAAAGAAAGAGAGAGAGAGAGAAGAGAGAGAGGTCTTGAAATCTTCAGATCTGCATTGATCTGTATGTGCAGGTGAGGAAACTACCCAAGGTGGAAAAGATCTTCTCAAATAGAATACAAGGAACAACACCGTCACCCTGTGATGCTGGGGATAATTTGTGTTCCTGTGAGCTGAATGAAACCACCCATAATTTATTGCATTTCCTGTAAAACTCTCAGGAAGTATTGACCCAATAGGCAAAATGAGCCCTAAACAAAAGGCCGCTCTGTTTCCACATAGTAAAACTTAAAGAGATGTTCAAAAGATCAATTTATTTCCATTAACTTGACTGCTTCCTCAAATAAAGCTGGAAAATATTTATAGGAATGCAAAAACCTTCAGCATGGGTTGAGATAAAATTCACAATGGCTACTGTTATGGCTTGTGTCTAGAAGTATCCCCAAGGTCTCATGCCCTCAAAGGTGGGGTTTTGGAAGGTGGTAGGGTCATAGGTGTGTGATGCTGGATTAGGATGTGTGATAACTACATTTTTTGGGCATAATTTTGGGTGTGAATAATGGAACCCCACTCTGGATGTGAGTGGCACCAATGAATAGGCTTGTAGCCTGGAAGAAATGTAAAGGGACAGAAAGAAGGCATGCTTGCTGCTTGCTGCCTCCTGTGTGCTCTGCCAAAAGAAAATGACAATTAAAAAAAACCTGTAAGGTGAAATAGACAAATTCATTCTGTATCAGATACTTACAAGTCCCGTCTTAATAACTGATAAAACAGACAGAGAGATAATGTGTAAGGCTGTAGATGGCATGAGCAATGCTATTAAAAATGCTGTGAGAAAGAGTAAGGTCAAAATCTGGGATAGGAAAAAATCTACAAAAGTGAGTAGCTGTGGGGTCTTTTCCAACAGAGGGATCTATCAGTTCCTGTAGAGGGGGCTGAGAATGTGAGAAACTGAGCAGAGGTTTTGAAAGCCTCTTGTGCGTCAGCAATCACAGTGAGAATCTGGTATTACTAAAAATGATACCTTAGGAAACTCAGTGGGTTGACTTCAGGGAAGCACACCTTAGAAAAAATGATAAATCAGAAAGAGATCAGAATTCATAGGGCTATACCCCGGTCTCAAGTCTCATTAGTGAGACTATCTTCCAGTAATCCAGAATTTCTAGTGTTCTTGGTTGCTTGCAAGAAGCACAGGAAAGTAACTGCTGACAGAATATACTGATATAGACTGTCTCATGTTTGGTAAGAATAAAAAATAACTAGGCTTAGGAGGGGATAAGGCAATATGATTAGAAAGCAAAGTTGAAAAACAATAGATATATATCACATGGCTGCAGATAACAGTTATCAGACATTGCAAGTTAAAAATAAACTTTATTTTTTTATTTTAAAGAGGATAAAACAGAATAAAACCAATCAAAACAACCAGCATAAGAGATACAGGATCTCAAAACATTATGAAATCGATAATAGTTACCATAATACTTTTGATGTCTTTAAAATAGCTGCAGATAACTTTGGACATAGTAAAAATCAAACAGAACCAAATAGAATAGAAACAATAAAAACAAAACAATGAATGCAATAAAAGATTTCAAAACAAGCCAATAGTAAATCCCAAATTACTACCATAACATATCTTGCTATCTTTGAAATAGCTGCTCCTGTCATCAGCTTTAACATAATCAAACAAAAGAGAATAAAACCCAACCCAACAAAACACTGGAAATGATATAGGACCTCAAAACAAGACCATAAGGAGTCAACAATGGCTGCAACCCTCAGAAGGAGATCCCCCCTAGAGGCCACACTGTGTAATGCTGTCCTCTGAATCTATGCTCAGACCACTGGCTCTAGACCTGCAGTGTTAGTGAAACACCAAAGCACCACAGGCATCCAACTGCATTTCACCTTGGTAGTTATCATCACAGACTGTGTTTCTCCAGATAAGCTGGTCATTTATGGAAGGCAGGAGTATTGATACTTTTGTATGGCCAGCCTGCATGCTGGAAGGGGCTGAGGTCCGGCTTTTCCCAGTCTGGCGGCAGCCCACGCATGGTGCTGGTTCCCAGTCTGGGCTTGTTTGCTGGTGTGCCTTTGTTTTCTCTACCCCACCTCACCCCCAGTCTGCAAATGGCACTGACTCACGGGGAGAGGCTTGGGTCTAGCTGTCCCCAGTCTGGTGGCAGCCTGTGCACGTTACTGGTTCCCAGAATGGATTTCGATAATCCACTTTATATGTTTGAGGAAATTTATAAAAAAGACATTAAATTTTCTCAGAAAGCTGAAAACTGCAAAAAGAACAAACAAACTCTATGGGTTGAAAATATTAGGAGTTCAATGAATTATTCAATAATAGGTCATATATAGTCAAAGAGAGAATTAACAAACTGGAAGACAGATCAGAAAAGAATCAGATAAAAGGATGGAAAATAGAAAAGAGTGTGTAAGAGACATAGGTTACATGTGAATCTTAGGAAAAAAGTGCCTGTATTAACTTTTCTTGTCACTGTAATCAAATATTTGGCATATGTAACTTGAAGGAGTTTATTTTGGTTACACTTCAGAGGTTTCAGTCCATGATCTAATGGTTCCAAGCTAGAAACATCATGTGGAAGGGTGACCCCAGCTCATGTTGGATGGGAAACAAAATAGAGAAAGGTAAAAGAGCCAGAAAGAGTAGAGGCTGGGTATCAGAATGCACTGTCCCAAGTCATGCTCCCAGGAATTATGTCCTGCCAGGCCCCATCTAACAGCACATTAAGGTATGAACTTGCTAATGGATTTATCTATGAGGAATATAGCTAGACCACAATCCAATCATCTTCTAAAAGCCCTATCTTTGAATACAAGACTTTAGGGGGACATTTTAAATGGAACTGTAACAATAGAGAAAGAATAATGTAGAAACAGTATTTGAAGACGTGTTGGTTACTTTTTTCTCACTGCTGAGACAAAATACCTGATGCCCAAAATTAAGGAAGGAAAGATTTATTTAGCTCACAGTTTGTGGAGGTTTCAGTGCATAATCAGCTGGTTCCAAGGCAGAGTGGTGTGGCAGAAGGGCAACTGTACATGGCGGTGGAAAATAGCAAGAGTAGCAACAGCCAAAAGGGGAGGAGCATGGAAGGCTGTTTCTGTCCCTCATAATGTGTGTAGACTACTGGCCACAGGGCGGGTGCAGCACTCACACTGCCAGTCCCAGCACTGGACCACGAGTAAACAAACTCTAGAAGCATGCCTCCAAAAGAGCACCTCCATGACTGCATGAGGCTTTGGGAGACATCCAGACACAAACCATAACAGAACATAATCAGGACTGAATAATTTTTCCAAGTGAAAATATCAAGAAACTGAGTATAGTCAAGAAGTCACTGTCATAATTGGTAAGCAGTGTGTATAGTACAAAGGAAAGCATACTTAGAAAGGCCATAGGAAAACCAATGAAGACTAAAGACAGCTTCCCAATAGAAATGAGGGAGACTGGAAGATAATAAACTAACACTTTCCAATGCTGAAAGCATAGCAGAAGTCTGGCTTTCCATATCCTCCAGTAAGCAAAGATGAACAAAGACATTTCCAGAAAAACAAAGACTGCCAGATGAGAGTATCTTAGGAGAAAGAATGATGAGACCATTAGCAAAACCCTTTCCCGAGGTGGGAATTATTCAAGTCCACGTGAGCCAGAGTGGACACAGCCCACCGTCTGCCCAAAGCATCTTCAGAAAGGACATGATGAAAGCTGATTGCATGGACCTCAAACAAACACACTTCCAATTTTCTAATATTCCTATTCCCTCTGTCTCATTTGGAAAAAAAAAAAGAAGATGCATCCTCTCTTGGTGGCTCAAGCAAAAACTTTGGGTGACTTTTTTATTCCTCTTCTACACTCATCATCCCTATCAGTGATTCCTATTACCTCCAATGAATGTATTTAAGATCTTCACTTTTCTCCATCACCACTGCCCTGCTCATTTCTCATAGCTCACAGCCAAAATGTCATCTCTCAGTGGGATTACAATTAAGCAATAGGTTTGTGGCCTATCTCCAATTTATTCTCTATGTAGTAAGCTCAGGAATTTTTAATAAACCTTAAATCATACCATGCTATTCTCCTGAGTTTAAATTTTTGGAGGCTTCTTATGAAACTTGGAAGAAAATTTTACCCTTTACCATGGTCTTGTTTCTGCAATTTGCATGCCCTCCCACCGGATGAGTGTGTGATTTCTGAAGCAGGTTGAGTTATTTTCTGACATAGAATGTTTGCTTGGATCCAAACATTCTTACGTGGACTATTAACAAGGGCCTTCAGTATGGGGTGGGGTCCAGGCCGTCAGCAAGGGTACCCAGCTGGAAAAGGCAACAGCTGTGTGTGCACCAGCCAGCACCAGCCCAGCTGGGCCTTGTCACTCTTTCTCACTACAGCTAAGATTCTTTCTTATCTTTTTGGCCTCAGCTCAAATGTTACCTCCTCAGATACGGCTTTATTTCTCCACCTGAAAAGATCTCGTTTCCTTCTTTGCTCAGTCGCTCTATTAGCTGTACTAGTATTAATCACAGTGTTTAGGGATCTGTTTGCTCCTCCCACATCTCCTTCGTGGACTCTGAGCCCTTCTCCCGAGCATGAATTCCACTTGCCTCCTTTAGCAGTGTCCGCCCAATGCCCATCGCAGCGTCCAGTCTGCAGTCAGCGCCCAGTAGGTACTGAATGAATGAATAAATGAAAGGGTGAGGGCGTGCACACCACTGTGAGTGTTGCACGGACCATTCTGCAAGGAGGGTGTGGGCTTCACTACTGATCAGCCCTTTCCCGGGTCTGCAGAGGGGTCCTCTGGAAACAGAATTTCGTGTGAAGAGCTTGTATTTAGCAATGCTATTTCTTCCCCCAAATGACCATACAGGTTTAAGGGACTGACACGTTACTCAAGGGAAATAAAATTGTTTCCCCACAGCTGGAAGAAAGGGATTTAGAGATTGTTTGTACTGAAATTGGGTAAAGGGAGGTTTTCAAGCTCTGGAGAATACAGGAAAGTTATGAGAAAGAGCTCCGGGCAGGGGAAATGAGGTCCTCATGAAACTCAGAAGCACCGGCAGTAGCTCCTCAGAGCACAGAGTGAGCCTCAGGCAGAGTGGAGAGGATGAATTGGGGGAGAGGGAATGTACAGTAATCAGCTCCGTGGACAGTCAGCTTTTATAAGAGTGGACATCAGATTCGCAAGGCAGAACTGTGGGCAAAACTCACGTTCAGTTTATCCTGGAAACCTATGACCCCCAAGGTAAATCCCGTAGAAAACAGAGTTTAAAATATAGGAGGGACTGGAGCCAGAAGTAGTACAAAAATGATTTGGGGGCTGGATGTCTTGTTTTCTGAAAATGTTTATGTTTTCCAAGGGGATGAAAATGTAAATTCTATCTTCTAAAGAGAATCAGTTTGGCGAGGGGGTGGATTTTATCTCCTTTTCATTTTGCTCTCAGGCTATTATCATCATAGTATTTTTAGGAAAGAAATTTTTCAATTAAATTATTAAAAATTTAAAAGAAAAATTTTGTGGCTGTATAGAACATAACATGCTTGTTATATGACACTTGGCAAAAATAGATAAACAAAAAGAAAAAAGCAAAGATGACCTCATCACTAAGATAAAACCGTTGACATTTCATTGGCTTTCTTTGCAGTCTTTGATTTATGCCTGCATACCCATCTTTACATATATATTGTAAGTATTTCTAAAAGTGGATCATTTGGAAAATATTTTTAATCTATATTTTCCGCTAAAAATATAATGTTAATATCTTCCCATGTCACTGAATTTTCTCCTACAAAAATTTTTACTATTAATATTCAATGGCAAATGCATATAGCTGATTTTTGACTAAGAAGTATTTTGCCTCTTTTCAAAAAATATTTGTACTGATTTGTTTATATCTAATTCAAAAGCAATAAGGGGATGTTTACCTGAAAGGGCAAGTTTCTAGCATATGTTTATGAT
This sequence comes from Hydrochoerus hydrochaeris, assembly GCA_004027455.1. NCBI lineage: Eukaryota > Metazoa > Chordata > Mammalia > Rodentia > Hydrochaeridae > Hydrochoerus > Hydrochoerus hydrochaeris. The sequence continues at coordinate 33,167 of PVLA01011378.1, forward strand.
CAATCCTTTGAAATGAATTGGTAGAAGAATTATTAACCCCAAAGAAGTCTAAAAAATACACTGCCAGAGTACTTTGCAAAAGGGTTAATTCACCCCACACTTGCATCTGTATTATAGGAGCAATTTCTTCTTTCTCTCTGCATTCTAGAATAGAATCACCTTCCTCTTGCAGGGCTGGGGATTGAACCCCAAGGCTTTCACAATGAGCTACATCACAGCCCCCTCACTTCCTTAAATTTATTTTTTATTATTTTGAGACAGATTCTAAGTTGTTTAGTTGTCCATATGGGACTCCAGTGGGTGATACTTCTTTCTCATCTTCTCAGTGGGCTGGGGTGGTAAGTGCGAGGCCTTACTCATGGTGAGTGTCATATTTTAAACATAGATTCCAATTATTTAGCTTCTTTGATTTAGTTCATACTTCTTTCACTATTAGTGTGGTTAAGCATGTTATGCACACATATATGTAAATATATGCATACATATCTTTTGTATTATGTATTTTATTTTGTAATGTTCCCTACTTATTTGTTTTCTTGGAATGTTTCTTTCTTCTTTATCAATTTCTGTTAGCTTTTAATATTATCATTATTAAAATTTGAAACAGATTTGGAAATATTTCCTCATATGCTGTATGTCCTTATTTTTGTTCTGTTGTCTTCTGATGCACAGACATTTACATTTTTTCATTTGGCTACGTTTAAATTTTTTTTCTTTAAGGTCTCTGCCACTGGTTCACTGTTTAGAAAGTTTCCGCACAGCATGAAGTTACATAAATATTAATCATTTTTTTCAGGTCTTTTGTATTTTATTTCCTGCCCTACATTTAACTACTCAATGTGGAGTTACTCTGGGTGCATGGATTGAGGTAGGATTCTACTTTTAAATTGTTCTCAGTCAGTCATTTCGATGCTATTTTTAACTATTGTATTCTTCTCACATAGAATGGTCTGCAATGCCATTCATCGCATAATGCGGTTTTGTTTATAAACAGCTATTCTGGTCTTTCCTGTTTGGTTTCATTAATCTGTACTTTTCCTCTTGTTCCAGGATAAAGAGGGAAATTTTAATTTTTGGCTCACCGTTGTAGAAGTTTCAGTCCATGGTCAATGGCACCATTGTTTCTGGGCTTATGATGAGGGAGGGGAAGGGGGAGGGGAGGGAGACATCTAGGGACAAAAGCTATCCTGCAAAATCATGTCCCCAGTGACCCACCTCTTCCATCCTAGGTTCACCATCTTCCAACAGTGCCATCACCTGGGGGCTGAGTCTTTAAGACATGAGCCCTTGGGGGTCATTTCTGGTCCAAACTATAACATGTTAAAATAGTTTGGACCTGTTATGTATATGTACCAATTCCACACAAAGAATGTAAACATTTCATATTGCAAACACATACAAAAAGTATTTTCAAAAGGAAGGGGATCAAGAAATGAAGAGGGGAGGAAGGGAAGTGAACGGAGATGAAAAAGCAATTAAGATGTGTCACATACAGGTACAAATTCCCCACTGGGAAGGTAAACATGAGGGACTACAAAAGTGGACAAATGAACACAAGTTTTCATTTGGTTCAGGTTTATTGTGACTAATCTGTATAGTTTTTCTTCAAATGGAAAAATAATTTTTAGAAATAATTTTCCAGATTTCTAAAAATTATGTTGTATATTTTATATAGATGGAAATGGATAAAATTTATAGTTTAAATCAGGGAAACTAAAATCTTGGGCCACTAAATGTTTTCAGCTAGAAATAGTTTGGCCTTTATCCCAATTATTCAAGTCTGTTTTGTACACCTTTAGTAAAGTATTATACGTATTTTGTTGATGCAGTATTTTGGTATTTTGTATAGTATATAACTATTATTTTTCTAACCATTACTAGTATTTTGGAAAATTTATGTATTTATTTTAAAATTGGGTGTGAACCTACTAATTCATAAATATATTCCCAGTTAGGAAATCATATCATCTATAAATAATGCCATTTTACTCCTTGATCTAATATTTGTGTGGCACATTCTTTTTCCTCCACAGTACATTAGCTAGAACCTCATAAAAACAAGCGAGAGCAGTCGGTGGGCACCCTCATCCTGGCCCAGACTTTAACAGGAATCTTTCTGCACTAAGAGTAACACCGTCCGGTGATTGAGAAGCACGTAGATCTATTTATCATGTTTAAAGAAACAGCCACATTCCAGATCACTGAAACTCGAACAGAAGCAACAGCAAACACTCGATTTTGCCCAACATCTATAAGAATCTGCAGCAGCCATTAAAAAAGAGCCTCGTAGACGCTGTGGTCTTGCCTTTGCCAGCAGGAGAGTCACTGGGCCAGTGCTGTGCTCCGCCGTCCACAGGCTGCTGGAAGCTGCTGGAAGCTGCAGCAGGAGCCTACTGCAGTCCAGGCCCTGGGCAGAGATACACAGGCAGCTGGGATGGAAGCCCTGCCCCCGCGGCCCTTCCCACCAGCCTCCCCCAGCCCGCCTTGGATCTGCCCGGCAGCCTGGGCCTCAAGTCTACCCCAGTCCTTCCCACTTTCTTTTCCCTCGTTTTCTTCCTCCCGTGCTTGGCCTGACGTCTGTCCTGGCTTCTTCAGCACCCTTCGTCCTCCTCAGGTGCTTCTCCCCGGCAATCTCTCGTCACTTCTTCCTACTGCCGTCATTAGACTCGAGAGAATCAGACGAAATGAAATCAGGTGTCAGCCAATAGAAAACCCTGGTACACATTAACACACAGAAGCAGATGGTTTATTATTGTAATTTTTAATTCCAATCTACTAATACATTCACTTTTTCTTTCTTAGGTTAGGTAAATGATTTTCTTTGTTTTCATTTTCTCTCTGGCCAGAAATTTCTCCATGCTATTTTCTTTTTTGCAGAGCTAGTATTTGCATTTACTTAAAATTTTATTTATTCTAATTCTGATAACTTTTGTAATTATATTTTAAAAATTCATCCTGCTTTGTTGAAGTTTTAGGTTTCAATTTTTAATGCCCTGAATTGAATATTCAGTTCTTTTATTTTCATTCATTTTTGTTTAATAATGAAAAAACCTGTAAGCATTAACTTTCTGTATGGTTTGGTGTATACCCATCAGCCTTGAGAAATCACATCCTCAGTATTTTAAATTGTAAATAATTAGTAACTACAGTTTTGATGCCCCGTGATCCACTAATTATTTATGAGAATATATCTTATACATTAGTCATTAATTTTTATTTTATTATAATAATTTTCAAACGCATTTTGTACCTTAAAATACATCAAAATTATTTTGTGGCCTTGTGTGGCTGGTTAGTGTAAATATTCTACAGTGAACTGGGCATAAAGGACAGTTACAATTGCATGGTTTTAAGTTTGATTCACGGCATAGCTACTGAGTCAGTTTTACCCGTTATATTGTTATTTAGTCTCTGTGATCTTTTTTAGCTTCTATTTACTGTTATGCTAGATTACCCTACACCACTGTTCTCTATTAATTTCTCTTTGTCTTTGTGATGTAATATAATTCAGTTACTTCTCCACCCACCCAAGACTGACTGATTTATTTATTTACCCAGGACCTTCGTACTGAGCTGCCCCCTCAGCCTGCTTGGTATTTTTATCTTAGAGTGGGTCTTGTTAAGTTGCTCAGTTGTCCAGGCTGCAGTTTTGACCCTCCTGCCTCCTGCAGTGCTGGGATGACAGATGTCCACCATCACACCTGGTGTCAGGTCCTTTATAAGTGCCCACTAGGTTGTAGGAACACTAACTAGAGTTAATTTAATTGCAATGGAAGTTGAAAAAAAAGAAACAGAACCTTTGCCATCTAGGGACTTGCACTGTAGAGGAGAAGCAGATGGTAAGTAAAAGAGTAAAACAAGCAGGATGATGGGTGGAGTTAGGAATTACAATCAATCAGTCAATCAATCAATCAAGCAGGGGAGGAAGAGAGGGTCCAGTCAAGGAGAGAGAGGGTGTTAAGACAGAGTGGTCAGAGACAAACACGGTCAGGTGAGAGCTGGGCCAGGGTGAGGAAGGTTGGAAGCAGCCTCGAAGCTGAGGGAACAGTGTTCTGGTCAAAGGAACCACACACAAGCACCAAGACTATGAAGCACAAGCGTGTTGGGTGGGTTCAAAAGATGCATCCTGGTGTTCCTGGAGGGAGGGGATGATAGAGAAAGTGCCAGGCAGTGGGCGGTCTGCGTGGGGTCCGCACACGCACGTGTGGGAATTACACTCGCTGGCCATGGAAAGTGGCCTCTGCGGCTCATCCAGTGCTGTTTGCTTTCTGTTCAGCTTGGAAGTTGCAGTGTGGCCTTCAGGCTCCTTCAGCGAGTCTCACACAGTACAACCTTCATGGGACCCTTAACTTTTAAGTGTTTGATGTCATATTTGCTTCAACACTGTAGGTGAATTTTATTGTTTGAAAGAATTTAGCCTACGTATTTCTTTATTTGTGAGACAGGGTCTCACTCTAGCTCAGACTGGCCTCAGACTTGTGGCACTCCTCCTGCCTCAGCCTCCCAAGTGCTGGAATTATACTCATGTGCCACTATGCCTGGGTGGCCATTTATTTTTAATGTCTTCCAATTTTTGGTTAACAGAACAGAGTAAAATGGTACCTTGTGAGCAGCCATCTCTCCAGATGAGTTAATCTCAATTACATTTCCTCCTCCCTCCCAATAATATAAACAGCATACACTGTGGGGTTTCATACTGTGCATACACGCGTGGCTTACAGTTGTGGCTGCTGTTGAATCAGGAATGATGCTGGCTTTGTCCCGCTCTGCACCCTTGCTTGTAGCACCTCCCATCTTGACCCGGCGATCAGACCCAGTGATAACGCACCCTGCGCCCGCCTTCGCCTCTTCCCGCTCTTCCATGCTTTGTTCTGAATGACACTGTCTCTCTCCATCTACTCAGGGCATCAGACTAGGGTGCCTCAGTTTACAGTATATTTTATTATACATTCTCAGTATTAGTGTTGTTTCCAGAAGCTTCATCTCCTCTGACTTGATGATCTACTTAAAACTGTCTGGTTTATTTGCTCCATTTAACATTTCATGACACGTTCCCTGTACTGAACGAGTGCTGATTAGCCCCCAGCCCTTTGGCAGCCTTCCTACAAGTTCTATTTTTCAAAACAGTGTGGTTTGCTCACTGTCTTATCCATGTGTCATTCTCTAGTGATAGAAATGGAGAAAAATATATATGCGTGGACATGTGTGTGCACATGGCCACTCATGACAGATATCTATATATAAACAGAATAGAAAGATTAGCAGCGCGTCTACAGGGAAGCATATATCTACACCGTGTGGAGCCTAAATGTACTAGATAGAACTAGTATAGAACTTTTTATATAAAGTAGCACCTAGTGGACCTTAAGAATCTATCTGGGAAAGATAACACACCATGAAATTTAAAATGTGAAAACAACAGAGCTCTCCAGCGAAGTCCAGCAGCAATGAGGCAGCCGGCGCCGGCACCGTTTAGTGATAACGAGAACAGGATTTAGCTTGAGACTGAAGTGGGTCTGAGCCTTGGCTCACATATTAGTGGTGTAATCTGTGGTGAGTTATTTTAAGATTACTAAAATTTAATTCCCTCAGCTTCTTATGGAGGTACTATTTCCTTCTTAGAGCAGCTGCGAGAATAAAATTTAATAGGGAGCGTGTGTTTTGTATCCCTGACATCGTGGTTTGGGGCAGCAGTAAATTTTATAAGCGTGCCTTTCGCACTCAGTGGGTGACGCTGCCAAGACTCAAGAATGGAAATCACCATGGATGCGTTTATTAGCCTAAGATGTTAGCACTGGAGGCTGGTGTAAAAATGAAACAACAGTTAGAATCTTTTTAAAGAGCTTCTAGAGCTGTGTGTGGCGGTGCAAACCTGTAATCCCAGCCCTCAGGAGGCTGAAGCAGGAGGATCGTTGTGAGTTTGAAACCAGCTTGGGCTACAAAATGAGCTCAAGACCACCCTGAAATGCTAGTGAGACCCTGTCTCAAAAAGACATTAATTAATTAATTAAAGCTTCTAGAAAATGAACAAAAGACATAAGCAATATGGAAAACAACGCTCACCTTCACTGATCACACATGATATGAAACTACACCGAGAGGCCATGTCCTAGCAAGAAGATCTGAAAAAATCCAAAAGTTTGTAACATGATCCATTGGCAAGCTTTAGGGGAATAGGCAGTCTATTCCCAATGGGCACGCAGCGTGGCGTAGCTCCCATGGCATTGTCTAGCAAAATGCTGACTCATTAGACTGTAGTTCCATTTCCAAGAGGCTGCCCTGCCCATGCCTGTCACCCCCGCACTCTAGGAAGCTGAGGCAGGGAGATCAAAAACGCAAGGCCCACTTGAGCAACTTAGAACTTGGAGAGACCCTTTCACACACTTAAAAAAATTTGAAGTTGTAACTATATGCGAAGGTTCAGGGTACCACCACCATTAATAAAATAAAAAACAATAATAAAAAATCCAAAATATACAGGCAAAGGTGCATAGTAAATAATGTGCAAAGTTGTATTACAACATTTGTAACACAAAAGTATTGAAGCATAGATGACTAGTTCAATATAAACTGGAAAAGTATGTGATTAAAAACGAATGAAGATGACCTCCATAAATGAATATAATGCCCAGATTTATATATAGTGCCTTAAAATGAAGAGTTATGCATGCATCTTTGAATGAGAAAATAGGGAGATACAAGTATATGCTCATTTACTTGCAGTACATGTAAAACAGAAGCTTTGGGAGGGTAAAGCAAACACTAAGAAACTTTAGGTGAAGGAAAAACACGTGGGAGAAAACTGGAAGGGAAGAGTCTCTGAATATATATTTTGTTATATAATTTTGGCTTTTAGAAGCTATAAATGCATTGCAAACTTACAAAGTCTCTTGTAATACAAAGAAAACACACTAAAGTGAACACTCCAAGTAGTTTCCAAATCACAGAGGGAAAATTACTTGATATGATTTTACTTACTTAATTTTAATTTTTATTAGCACTTTGTGGCGAGTGGCCACAGGTTCATAGCACGTCCTCATTCTTTCCGTCTCTTTCTCCTCCCTTTCCTCCCCCATCCCTTCATCTCTTGGTCCCTTTCTCTTTTGCAAAAGATCTAGCTCCTGTTTCCTACTACCTATCTTTTATTTTGCCCTTTAATGAATTAAAACTTTGTGTTCTTGTATAAAAGAAATCATGCAACATGCAATTTTGTAGATCTGACTTATTTCACTTACCATTACGGTCTCAAGGTGTGTCCAATTTCCCATTTATTGACTTAAGTTTGTCCTTCATTATGGCAGGGTAGTACTCCACTGTGTATAAAAAGTACATTTTCTTTCCCCATTCATTTGTTGATGGACCTATAGGCCACTTCCAAGACTTAGCTAATATGAGTTGTGCTATTATAAACACAGACATGCTGTATGCTTTTAGTGAGATATACAATAAGGAGGCATAAAAAGCAAAACAATACAAAATTCCATTCAATAGTTTGTTAAAAGAGGTTAATACAATATATAACTGTAGTAAAAGTGTTTGAAAGAAATATTTTCAGAGTACAGTAAAAGAGACACAAATATAAAAAGTAATAAAAGTACTCTCACCTCTGAATAAGAAATATTATGTGAATCTTTGGATTTTTTAATTTCAAAATTCTCGAGTTTCTAACTTTGTCTACTGAAAAGGCCAAGAAGAAATGTCAGCCCGTGATCAAGGTGTACATCGCACTGATCGACCCTGTGACCTTTACACATGATTCCTACTGAAAAGAAGCAAGGATGCCCTAGAAGGGTAGCCCAGGTGTGGGGCAGGAAATACATATGATGACTCTGGAATGTTCCATGGCCACCACATAAGTTGTATAAGACTCACATTGTTTGTCCAAGAGACCCAGGGACCAAAGGAGGGGGCTTCCATTGGCCACCATAAGTTTAAAAAGAATCATGAATGCAGTTGGTGAAAATGTATTAACTCCATGAAACTCCACAAGTTAAAAACAATATTTAAGAACCACAAAATGAAACTCATTGGATACCACTGGAAGTGACTAAAAAATAATTTACTACAAAACTGGAGGCAAGAATTAAACCTTGATTCTTTCTTTCTCTATGTGCTGTATTTCAGGGTTATCACAAATCCCTAGATGGTGACAGAGTCTTGTGGTATGAAGGACTCCTATTAAAAAGTGAAAGTAATGATGGAAGTGTAAAATTTTCATGTTACAACAGCTAATGATCATCCACAGATGGAAGATTGATGGGGAGCTCAATAATGGGGAGACAGAGTAGGGAGATCAGATTGCCACCTTCTGAATCCATTCACCCATCATGTATTATCACTAACTATGGGATACTAAGACTTTGTGTATCTCCTGGTGTAATGGGATATGACCCTTACTACTACTTGAAGCATTCTTGTGAAAAACATTAAAATTGATCACACTCATATGGTTAACTGTTATATCTAAGAAATCATTAATTACCTTTGGTTGTTACATCTGAAGTTTGAAAGTATTTCTTTCAAACGCTTGTACTACAGTTATATATTGTATTAACCTCCATTAACAAACTATTGAATGGAATTTTGTATTGTTTTGCTTTTTATGCCTCCTTATTGTATATCTCACTAAAAGCATACAGCATGTCCGTGTTTATAATAGCACAACTCATATTAGCTAAGTCTTGGAAGTGGCCTATAGATCCATTAATACCACAAGGGAGAAATTCAGTATATTGAACATTTTACAGGTAACTGACTTAGTCTCTATAACACATCAATGACTAGTGTGGGAAAAAATGAGAAAGGAAAATTGTATTTAAAAAAAATAAACTTCAGATGTAACAACCAAGGTAATTAAGGGGCCCTGGTTTGAATTCTGATTGAGTCAACCAAGTGTAAATGAAATTTTTGAGACAGCTGGCAATTTTTTTAATTGAGTGGGCTTCACATGAATGTGAATTCATGTTAATTGTATTACGCAGTTACCAGTAGTCATGTTTTCAGAGATGCCTTTTGAATGAAGTACAGTAAAATGACATGGTGTTTGGAATTTGCTTTAAAATGCTTCATCAAAAAAGGGAAAAGGAAGCAGATCTGACAAAATCTTCATAAGCATTTGTGTAAGTCATCTTTCCCGTAGCTGGGACACAATCCCCAGAAAAACCTAAGGAGGGAAAGATTTAGTTGGCTCATGGTTTATGTGATTTAGTCCATGATTGGAAGTTTCCACGGCAAAGACATCATGACGGAAGCATGTGGTAGACAGAGCCGCTTCATTCCTGGTGGCCAGGAGATTGCGCAGGGCTACAGACCCAGACAGGAAGGGGGTGGGGCTAGGTATAGTTCCCAAAGTCATGCTTCCAGCCGGGCATATGCAGAAGTGGCTCCATCAACTGCCTGGGTGGCTCTCAAGTCAATTAAATGGACTGTCCAGCCTGTCACATCCCACCCTTTGTCAACTTGACCTCCAAAAACATCTTCTTAAATTACGCTTAATCCCTAAATAAGTACAAAGTTATAATTCCTCTTAACATGATAGAAATATCTTGCGTATAAGGAAAAATGCAATGACTTCTCTTCAAAGTCTCCACAGTTCCAGTCTCATTTTTTTAACAGTGGCTACCATAATGTCTCTTTCTTTGAAATAGCTGAGCATAGCTTCACACACAATAATATCAAATATAACAAAGTAGTATCAAACCATTCAAGAGAATGGAACTATTACAAGGCATTCTGAACCAAATAACAGAAAATGAACAATGGCTACTATAATATCTCTTTTCCATAAAAAATTTGTTTATACTATCATACATATTAAAATCCAGCAAGACACAACATGATAGAACCAGTGGTAACAGGAGAACAAAAGCATGGTAGGACTTCAAAGCAAGATGATATTAAATCAGCAATGGCTGCCATATTGTCTTGTTTTCTTCAAAGTAGCTGTTCATACCATCACATAATAAGGTCAAATAAAGCAGAATAAAGCTATTACAACCAATGAATGAAAACATTACAAGTCTTCAAAGCAATATAATGGGGATCCATGATTACCATAGAATCTTATGTACTCTTACCTTTTCTTATACTAGGGAGACTATGCAGTATTTATACATGTAAGTGTGATTTATTTTGCTGATGAGTATGGTCTCAACTTGCATCCATTTATTTATAAATATCTCAATGTGATCATTCTTTATAGCTGAGTAGTACTCCACTGTATAAAAATACCACAACTTTTTTATCCATTTCTCAGTTGATGGGCACTTAGGTTGTTTCCAAGATCTGGCTATTACAAATTGTGCTGCTATAAACATGGGTGCACATATGTCACTGTGGTATGATGTTTTCAGTTCTTCTGGGAATATGCCTAGGAGTGGAAGAGCTGGATCAAATGGGACTTCCAACCCCAGCTTTTTGAGGAGCCTCCAGACTGACCTCCACAGTGGTTGCACCAGTCTACACTCCCACCAACAGTGCAGAAGAGTTCCTTTTTCCCCACAGCCTCTCCAGCATTTGCTGTTGGTAGTGTCCTTGATCCTATCCATTCTTTCTGGAGTAAGATGGAATCTCAGTGTGGTTTTAATTTACATTTCTCTAATGACCAATGATGATGAACATTTTTTCATGTATTTATTTGCCATTTGTATTTCTTCATGTGAGAACTGTGTATTCATCTCGGATGCCCATTTTTGGATTGGGTCTTTGAATTTTGGGGGTCTGATTTTTTAAAATTCTTTATATGTTCTAGACAGAAGTCCTTTGTCTGAGGGACAGTTGACTAGGATTTTTTCCCAATTTGTGGGTTTTCTTTTCACTCATTGAAGATTTCTTTTGACATGCAGAAACTCTTTAATAAGACATGATCCCAGTTGTTGATTCTAGGAAATATTTCCCATGCAGTTTGATTCTTGTTCATGAATTCTCTACCTACCCCTATGTCTTCAAGATTTTTACCCACTTTGTCTTCCAACAGATTTAGTGTTTCTGTTTTAATATTTAGGCTTTTATCCATTTAGACTTTAGTACATGGTGGTAGGCATGGATCTAGTTTCAGTTTTTGGCATATGGAGAGCCAGTTTTTCCAGCACCATTTATTAAAGAGACTGTCTTTCTTCCAGTGAACATGTTTGGCCCCTTTATCAAAGATAAGGTGGTTGAGTGTGTTTGTAGTTGTGGTTGTATCTTCTAATCTATTCCATTGATCTTCATATCTGTTTTTATTCCAGTATCATGTTGATTTTATCACAGTAGCTTTGTAGTATAACTTCAAGTCAGGGATTGTGATGCCTCCTGCCTTGCCTTTGCTGCTTAGAATTGCCTTTGCTATTCTAGGTCTCTTCTGGTTCCAGATGAATTTTAGGAGAGATTTCTCTAGATCTATAAGGTATATTAGTGGTATTTTCATTGGGATTGCATTGAATCTGTATAACAATTTTGGGAGAATGGCCATTTTCACAATATTTATTCTTCCTATCCATGATCAAGTGATGTCTTTCCATTTTCTGAGGTCCTCTTCAATTTCTTTTTTCAGGGTATTATAATTTTCCCTGCATAGCTCTTTAACTTGTTTTGTTAGATTAATTCCTAAATATTTCATTTTTTTGGTTGCTAGTGTGAAAGATTTGGCTTCCCTTATTTCTCTCTCAGTGATTTTGTTGTTAGTGTATAGGAATGCTATTGAGTTTTGAGTATTGACTTTATATCCAGCTACATTGCTGAATTTATGTTATTGAACCTATGAGGGTAGAGATTTTTGAACTAGGTGTTGATGATCTTCTGTATTTCCACAGAGTCGGTAGTGATTTCACCTTTTTCATTCCTTATTGCATGAATTTGAGTTTTTTCTTTCCTTTTTTAAATAAGGTTTGCTAGGGGCTTGTCAATTTTATTTATTCTTTCAAAGAACCAACTCTTTGATTCATTGATTCTTTGTGTTGTTTTCTTAGTCTCTACTGCATTAATTTGTGCTCTGATCATTATAATTTCCTCCCTTCTTTTGGCTTTGGATTTGACTTGCTTTTCTTTTTCTAGATGTTTGTGGTGTAGCATCAGGTTGTTTATTTGTGTTTGCTCTGTTTTCTTGATATGGGAACTCAGTGCAATAAATTTCCCCTTGAGAACAACTTTCATTGCATCCCACAGACTCTGGTAAGTTGTATTTGTATTTTCGTTTGCTTGTAGATGTTGTTTAATTTCTTCTTTAATTTCCTCTGTGACCCTCTGATTGTTCAAGAGTGTGTAATTCAATTTCAATGTGTTTGTGGGGTTTTTGCAGTTTCTTTTATCATTAGTTTCTAGTTTCATGGTGCTATAATCCTATAACATGCATGGCATAATTTCAATTCTTTTGCATTTACCTAAATATGTTCTTGGGCTAGAATATGGTCTATTTTAGAGAATGTCTATGTCTTGCATCTGTTGAATTGTTATTTCCTGATTCCTTGTTATTTTTAAAAGATTTTTCCTTTCCTGTTCACTAGCTGAATCTTGTCTTTGAGGTCTGAAATTCTATCTTCACTTTTGTTGAGGTGGTTTTGGCAACTTTCAATAGAATTTTTAATTTCTTGTATATCTCTTTGAATCTGCTTAATGCATTCTGTTTGTTTCTTATATTGTTCATTCAGGGATTCTATCTTTGTGCATTGTTCCTCTAATTTTTTAACTGTGTCTATTTTAGCTGTGTTCAGCATTTCTTTTACTACTTTTATCATTTCTTCTTTTACCTGGGAGATTATTTCTGATTTGAGTTCCTTTATAGCTTCCTGGAGTTGCTTTATTTCATTTGATATCATTTCAGGCATTTCAAGTGTATGGCTCATATTTTCTCCTGTGTACATGGCTCTTAGGCTTTCTTGGGATGGGCTGGAAGTTTGAGATTGTATTTTGGTCTTTTGTCTTATCATTTTCCTATATTTCCATGTTTTGAGCGATGTTCCAAAGCTTCCCCCAGGCATGTTGGAAATCACCTCCTGCACCCTTGGCTCCTGGGACTGAATGGAGGTTGCTAAGTGTGACCCAGTAAGGCTCACAGGACCTCCTGTGCCACCTCCAGTGTTCCAGGAAGCTGGGAGGGCTCCTAACCACTGGGGGTGATGGTCCAAAGCTCTCCCCTGGCCAGCACTGGCACGCTGGAACTCACCTGCATTTGGCCTTGGCCCCCTGGATTGAAAGAAGGTCACAGGGTGTGGTCCAGTCAGGCCCGCAAAACCTCTGGAGCCTAGTCCATTGTTTTAGGAAGGTGGGTGGGCACTTAACCACTGGGAGCAATGGTCTTAAGTTCCCCCCAGGCCAACACCGGTGCACTGGAACTCACGTTGCATGGCCTCAGCTCCCCAGATTGAAAGAAGGTCTCTGGACATAGTAGTTCTAGTCTTTTTAAAAAGTCCAAATCCAAGTCTCTTCAGAGGCTGAAAGAAAACTCTTAGTTGTGAACCTCTTTAAAAATAAAGACAAATTCCATAATTCAAGGTACAATGACACAGGGTAGACATTTCTTATTCTATAAAAGAGGATTAGGGTGATAGAAAATAGGACCAAAGCCTAACTGAACAACATTACATTCTGTTGCTCCATATATGATGTCTTGCCATGTGCTAGTGAAATGTGAATTTGAGAGCTTCACCAGCCCCTTGCTATGGTCTTGAGGTGATGTTCTTTATGTTCTGTCTCTTAAGCTGCTCACAGTAGCCTTCAGCTTTCTTCAGGTGACATTACATGTTCCTGGCATCGCCAGCATCCCGGGGTCTTCACCACATCTTTTACTTCATTGTGTACCTGGAAGCAAGGAACCAGCTTTACCCACTGACCTATCAGGGCTCCTTGCCTGGCTTCCTCAACTTTCCTTTGAAATCTGGGTGGGAGCCTCCTGGAGTCCACAACTCTTGCATTTTGCATGTTGATAAAACCATCATAATGTGGATGATTCCAAGGTCTGCTGTCACTGAGAACAAGGGCCAGCCCTCCAACGCCAGCTTAGACCATGGCTGTGCTTGTCTCTGGTATCTTAGAAGCAGAATACAGTGAAATGAATTATTGGAAACCAATTCCTTAGGACTCTTTTCAATCAGAAGTTTCAAGTACTCTCTTCCCAAATCAAAGGCTGACACTTTTTCGTCCTTGAGACTACTGATTTGTGAAGAGGCATCTTTCTTCTTATTACTTTACATAGTGCTTAGGGTTTTTAAATGATACTGATCTCTTCAGCAAGAACACCTCTTTTGGCCTCAGATTTTCACAAATTTGGTTCCTTTTGGGCCAACATTTAAGTTTTTGAAGTTTTTCTGCTGTGCCTTTTGCTCCTGATTCTACTACTGCTGGTTTAAAAACAACCCCACTTTTGTAAGATCAATTTTCTGTAGTAGTTTTCCCATTGCTGGGCAAAAATACCTGACAGCTACAATTTAAGAGAAGGGAAATATAAGTTAGCTTATGGTTTCAGGGGATCCAGTACATGGTTTATAGGCTCAAGGTAAAAACATGATGGCAAAAAGAGCATGGTGGAGCAAAACTGCTCAGTTCACAGTGACTGGGAAGCAGAGCAGGTCAGTTACTCCAGAGAGGGACAGGCGGGAGACCAAACAGTACCCACATGCCTGCCTTCATACCCTACCCAGACACACCCAGAACAGTGCTCCACCAATACCCTGAGCGTCCACCAAACCGATGAAGTTGATTCATTCAGTCTTAGCTATTAAATTATTGATCCAGATACATAACACATTGTGATTATCTACATTTTTTCTTAATTTCTGTTAGAAGCTAAACCTAGAAGCAATCCATTCAGAATCCTTCTTGCCTCTCAGAAGCTCTTCCTATTCCTCATTCTTTTCCTCCAATAAATTTTCCTACTCCATTTCTTCTTAGAATTCATTCCTTGATTTCACAGAACACAAACTTGGCTTATTTGACAACTACCATTTCCCCTATATCACCTGGTGGTCCCACTGAGGTACTTAGAAGGAGAGTCAACAGACTCCAACTGACCATGCATATGGAACCAATGACAAATGTGTCAGACTGTCTTTCTGGGATCCGCCAAATCGACCTTGTACAGAGTTCATAACTGATAAACTGCAACATGACTTCTATCTGAGGCTCATTAGGGCAGCTCTCCAGAGAAGGCCCTTGACTGTGGTTTCCCCTCCACTGACCCTTCTCAGCAGGAAGCAGCTAGATGGAAACTATGCCCCTTCTCCCTGACCACAGTTAGAGATACCTCTTCAAAGCAGGGAAAACTATAGACAGCTTAGGTAGTAGAAAAATAGTAGGCAGTCAGACAGGGATGGGTCCTGGAGGGAGTCAATGCAAAAATGAGAATCCATCAAGACTGGCTAGAGGCTCCTCTGTGGCTAGTTTTACATACTCCCCTAAGGGAAGAATGGAGAGTTGGAATTACTGGTCTCACCCTTTTGAAATGAGCCATCCTCTCCCACCTACTAAGACTATAAGACTAAGACTGTTAAGATTAAAGGCAAGACCAATACTATAGATTATCAACTAAGGTTAATGATGTCATTCATGTAACCTTTCTACTTTTAGGTCAATGTTACCTAAGTGACTCTACTTGCAGTCTTATTGATTGATCATAATTTTGACCCACTTTGTACCCACCTCATGATTTCGCTTTATAAAATTTCCTATGGGAGGTGGGCTCACTGGCAACCCATTTGGGACCCCTCCTGTGTCTCAGGAGCTATTCTTATTCCCCATTTTTTTTCTCCAATAAATTTTCCTATTCTTAAAAAAAAATGAGTCTAGGTACATTAAATTCTTCATGAGTTCATTTGAGCATTTGGTTTTTACGATCAGGCAACATGAGACCTTTACACGGTTCCACGCTCCTGTGAGGGAGTACAAAAGGAAGCTTTTACTGTGTACCTAGAAGCAAGACAAAACAAGTAGGTGACTGGCTAATATGAAAGACCCTAATTAAATATAGATTAGTGCTTTGTAAAGTCTCTACTAGAGGCAAGTTGGTAGTTTCTGATTGGCATTTGGGGCTTTGAATCTGAACTTGCTTATTCTCTCCTGGGAAGCCATTTCTACTTGAATGAATGACTGGCAGATAAATGCAAATTGCTCAGACCTAGATACTTGCAGATGTTTCCTTGTAAATGAACAAGGTGACTTTGGTTACTTTGAAGTAAAAATTTTGACTGGATTTGTCACCAATAGTAAAATTCAAACTTGCATGAGACTGCTAAATACTAGGAAAACAGAATTTTGAAAAACCCCCATCCTTCACTGTTAGCTTGACAGTTTCCCAACCTCTAAGGCATTTCTGATTAAATCAGTGGTGACATTAAAGGATGTAATACTTTATGCGGTAATGTTGTCAAATATGCTGAGTTTGTGCTCTCCGAAATCAAAGAATGAATTCTAAGAAGAAATGGAGGCTAAGAGTAGGAAGATTTATTGGAGAAAAAGAATGGGTGTTAACATTTGGAAGATGTTCATACCTCAGTGACCAATATTTCACAAGCAACCTCCTTATGGTGTTTCAAAATGAAGCATGAATAAAAGATCTATTCAAAATGCAAGACAGAGACCACATTTCTGAACAAAAAGTTCATTGATCAATTTTATCTTACTTTGCTTTGAGAAACTACCATTTGTTGCACTTTTGGTTAGTCTTAAGACTATAATTATCTTAAAATTAAATTAAATATTAAAATTTAAATTAAATATATTAAAATTATCTTAAAAGGTTATAAAATATTTTTAAATTATGTATCTCTTGAGGTGAGATGTTCTTCCCATATAGTTGAACTAAACATCTCACAACAGATTGAATGCAGAAGTAGATATGAGACGCCAGCTGTCTTCCAGCCAGACATGAAGAGATTTGTAACAATGTGAAATGATGTCTCTATTCTCACTAACAGCTTTATTTTAGAAACTATGGTCACATTTAATAAAAATGTTTTACAAATGTTATTATGTGATGGGTTATTTATATTTTTCAAGGAATTGCTAAATATATAAATATTTTCTGTATTTTAATTTCTAGGTTGGTGAATAGTACTGAGTAGACAAAAGGTTTCTCACATAAACAAAAGCTTTTTGGATCTGTGAATCAACTTTAAGGATGCAAAGAGGCATCATTGGTTTAGCCTGCAGAAACGAGATGGATCCTGTTCTCCAAGCCTGGGAAACGGGACTAGGGTTTGGGCCCCAAGCTCTAACTAGTAGGAGTGGTTTTGCTGCTGCTAATGCTGGTTTGTGTAGGCCTGTGTCTACAAATGCCACCTTGGAAGCACCACAATAGTTCTTAAGCCTTCAGGACATCAGGTCAATAGACATGGGTACTAAATTCAGAAGCATCTGTTCACAAACCATCTAGGTAACCAGGGTTGCAGCACTGTGTGAAAGTTTAGCAGGTGCTCAGTTACTTGCTTTTCTTATAACCATGGTTTGGCTAATTCTTTTATGGATGCCGGACTCAAAAGACTTGAAATGAAATGGATTTGAGTGCAAAAGATGGTTTATTCTGATGAAGAGCTGGAATTGTGGGTGAATTTGGTATGTAAAATCGGATTGACATATTTAATCCCTGCCTCTAATTGTTTTAACAGAAGGGAAAGATTTGTTGTTATGCAAATGCCTTTGAAAAGTCAGATTGCAAGCTCCAGTTTTAGACTTGACCCTTTATCTTGGTTTGACAATCTGTCAAGGGGCTGTGAAATTAGTTTACTCTTAATCCAATGAGCAGTGAAGAAATTTCCAAGCACAATATCTTCAGGCACTTCATGACGTGCTTTTCTGTAGAGTCTCCTTATGGGGATGAAGTTGGTGAAGAAATATTTCAGTTTGCTCTGTCACTTGATAGGCCCCAACGGGAAGCACTGTGTACCTTCGGAGGGTTGGAAAAACCCAGTCACCCTTTCCTGCTGCAGATCCAATTAGGGTGGGCTCCTGGCTCTTGGGATCTGACCTGGAGCTTTGGGGGTAGGGTGGGGGAGCTCCCTGAGGGCTGAGCTGGTTTGGGTTTAGATATCTCCTTTTGTGGGGTGGTTTGTCTCTCTCACTTGCTTCAGCTCTCATGCTTAGAGTTGTGAGTCCTTCCTGTGAACGGAGGGGATGGGGGCCACCGGGCTTACCTAAGAATGGACAGGTTTCTGTGTTCACACTTGGAGCAGAAGGGGGCTGGGCAGTCTTCCTGAGTCCTTCAGGCTCCCAAGGAACAGATGGGCCTTTCCTGGAGATCTTGAACTATTGAAGAGGGAGCTAGAGGGAGCTCAGGTTATCGAATGTGTCTGTGAGGACTGTGTTCATCCACTGCTTTTGACTTTAGTTATTTAGGATGGGAATTGACCTAGGTATAGGAATAGCTTTGACTGCATCCTCATCCCCACCTGTTATGGTTTGGGTGTCAAAACCATAGTGTCTGGGTGTCCCCCAGAGCCTCTTATGCTGTCTGGGAGCAGGCTTTTCAAAGGTGGCTGAATCTAGAGTTATTATTGATTCATGGTCTAATGCTGGGACTAAGGGTGTGAGTGGTACACTGGCCTAGCGTGGGTAGCCTGCATATGACATAAGGGTGGAAAGCGGTTTGCTCCCCTCATTTGTTGCTTTTGCTGTCTTCTCCCACCATGAACTGTTGCCCTCTGCCATAAGCCACCCTGCTTCGAGCCAGCTAATTATGGGCTTTCCTCTTAAATAAACTTTCCTCTCTTTAACTTTGGGTGTTGGGTATTTTGTTCCAGCAACAGGAGAAAACTAACATAATACCCCAATTATAATATTCAATTTTGGTTAGGATGGAGCTTCATATCTATAAAGCTCTTTAAGATGTAAAAGGTTTGTTGTTATCGTGTGTGCATTTTGTGATGAAAAATGTAACTCCAAAGCCTGCCTATCATTCCAAGAGGCCAATATACTACTGTATTCACACTCAAGTGGTTTCTGGTTCTCATTAGCTCACAGAAACATTCATTTGCTTCATTTTGCATTCAATGATGGACTTTTTAATATTATATAAACACTGAGCTGAGATTTTTTTTTTCCTTCTCATGTTACATAATCTCTTCTGGTCTGTTGTTGTCAATATTTTCCCTTAGATTTCTTTTTATCGAAGATCCATGGAAATACCATGTGGAAAACACTCTTATAGACTATGAAAAAGCATTTCCTCTATGTTATGTGTCTGAAAACACCCCAGTATTTCAGGGATTAAAACAGTTGGTTATTTTGGAAATGAAGATAGCCTCAGCAAAATTAATGTGAGATTGTACTCCATATCAGTGTGCACAGATTTCGAAAGCAACACATAGGATGGCTTTAAAGGGAACTTCTGTTGCTGATTTTTGATTCCACTGTTGTTTAGAAAGAGTAGAGAAAACTTTATTTGCATATCTATTGGCAAGATCGCCAAAAATGCATGCATTGGACATTGTTCAAAATTATTATTATTATTATTTTTTGTGTGATTCTCAACAGGGATCAATATGTTCCCCTTGTCAGGGATGAATTTAGAACTTCTGTGGGCTTGTTCAGTTTGCCACAGTAACAGAGGGGGGCTATTGATATCTGAGATAAATTCTTGTAAGGTCAGTTCTGTATCATTCAGGAAGTCTTTTCTGAAAGCTTTATTGAGATGTAACCCACATTACAAGTGTTTTAGTCAGCTTTCCTATTATTGGGACAAATGTCCAACACTCACAACTTAAAGGAGGAGAAGTTCATTCAGCTTGCAGTTTCAGTGGGTACAGTCCAGGTAGGCTCACTCCAAGGCAGAATTGGCATTGTGGAAGAGCATGGAGGGGAAAAGCTGCTTAACCCATGGCACTTAGGACATGGAAAGAAAGGGAGGAGTAAAGACAAGAATACAGTGGTACCTTGGTTCACAAACTTGATTCTTTCCATGATTCTGGTTGCAAACTGAGTTGAATGAGAACCAAATGACAATGCTCAAGACAAAGCCCTAGCAGTGAAGCCACATGAAAATCAAAAGGAAAGTTAAGTACTTCCAACATACAATGGCACAGAGCACACATTCCCATTCCAGAGAAGAAGAATGGGGGTTATAAAGGAATCATATGAAAGCAAGACTGAAACTTAGGCAGCAAAAATATTGAATCCTGTAGTCTCATTCCAGCATCTGGGTCAAATTGTGGGGCATCAAATCCAAAGGGGTTGGGTGATCTGGCCTGCAGACCAATGTGTGAGTTTTCCCCTAGAGGAAGGAAAACGGGGCGGGGGCAGGGTGAAGAGAGAGAGACGGAGGCAAGTTGAAGTTTCCCAATCAAACCTCGTTTATTGAAAAATGTTCCTGGCTTATAAAGAAGCGGGGGCAGGAAGTTACAGATGGGTCGCTGTCATTTCCTGGGTGGGGCAAGAGGATCCTGGGAAATGTAGGCCGACGCACTGGACGCCCACAGGAGGGAGAGATGGAGCGGCAGCCATGAAGCTATCATGCTGCTCCCTACATCTCCTCCCTTATCACTTTATAAGAGTATGGCAGGCCCTGTGAGGACAGCGCCTGTCTTAGGTCAAGGACTCTTCATATGAACCCAACCAGGCCTTACCCGTCATG